>JAVQJD010091061.1:0-17430 GCA_036023655.1 Nannoperca australis
GCAGGAGTCCAGTGTTTATTTTGTATACAGAAACTGTCATTTGAGAGTGATGGTCCTCTTCTTGATTGTAGCGTAGTACTGTCAAACTACTTCCTGTCGGTGGAGAGATGGAAATGCCCTGTCAGGGTGGGGGGGAAGGGTGTTCCAGCTGTTTCTGCATCTGCACCTTCCTATAACTCTTATTCTTTACTGTCTGTTTCTACTTCATCCTCTTCTGTCTTCCTTTTCTTTGGCCGGTCTTCCTGCCCCACCTCAGCTTCCTTCTAGTGCTTTCCCAACCCATCAGGCTTCCACCTCCCACCTGACAGTGGGGACTTGTACATAACTGGGGTAATGAATATTGGATGGAGTAGGATATTTAAAAGTGGCTTCCCTGGATGAGGAGACTTCCACCAGGAGGGGGAGAAAGAGGGAAGATGGAGGGAAATGAGGACTAGGAGGGAGGAGGGAGGAGTAGGGAGCTCACACTGAATGCTGTTTGACAGAGCACCTTATACTCATTCAGACAGCGTAGCACAGTAGTCTACAAGGTGGCTGGCTCTCATTGCTTTTAATGATCCAAGTGCATGTACTGTAGATTATCTGGTTGGTTTTTTTTCAACCTAGTCTCATGCTGCTGTTCTTAACTTGTTTCCAGGTTACTTGTCAGTGCCTCGCAAGATGGAAAGCTAATCATCTGGGACAGCTACACGACAAATAAGGTGAGATAATGGATAATCAGTGATAGACTGTATAATATGTGCAAAGAACAGTTGCATTAAAATGCAACGTGCTGCTCCTGTCATATTTCAGCAGCTCTCCTCTTTGACTTTTTTGGTTCGGAGAGATGATTTAACAAGCTTATAGCAAGTGTCCAGATGTTCTTTTTAGAATAGAGGCTGTAATTTATGGACTAGCTCTCTTAGACACAATACTGTTGTAAATATGTTTACTGCCTTAAGCCACCATCCAAATGGCAGCTATGTGGTTGCCTGAAAGTTTAAAGTGTATAAAATTAATCTGGCTGGTAAAATGGTGAGAGTGACCACTGTTATACAAGAAAAATCTGTTTAATGCCGAAGAATTTCACTCAGCCTTATTGCTAGGTTTTTAGCAATAATGCTGAGTGAAATTTTATTATTTATTACCCAAAAAGTGATGGAATAATTATCTGAAAACAAAATAGGTGGCCATTGAAAAGATAAGCTAAAGGCCACTCCTCGCTTTATAGTCTTATTGAGCAGCTGTGTCATCTGAACCTCTATACCTAAACTGTATGGAGATGCTGCTCATGCCAATGTTTTGACATAGAAAAAAACAAACCACCCCAGACTGCGCAAGACGGTTTGCACTCTCCTCTTGCACTAACTGTTAAGACCTGTTGTATTTGCATCATCTGTATCATGATGTGATTATGTGACCACGTTGATTATTGGCATCTTTTGCAACAGTGCCAGCCAGACAAATGTAAGAATCCATCTTTCTCTGAAGTAAAGAGGATGTGGCAGCTCATCAGCTGATGACTTAAAAGCACCACACAGCATTTTGGATTGAAACACATTAAATGACCCTAACCTGAAAGCCTTTAAACTTTATCAACCTTCAAGCTCAACATTACTTCCTGTTTTGTATTTAATAAAGAAATAACTCCGACTCGTCCTCAGATGCATGCCATCCCGCTGCGCTCTTCCTGGGTGATGACGTGTGCCTATGCCCCCTCTGGGAACTATGTTGCCTGCGGAGGCCTGGACAACATCTGCTCTATATACAGCCTGAAGACCCGCGAGGGCAACGTGCGCGTCACCCGAGAGCTTCCCGGACACACAGGTAGGCACAGGGCCGGCCAAGAAATACTGCTAATAAAATCTTCTAAAGGCTGGACTCAACAGAACCACTAACCCTGAGCATACTGCTTGTTATTTCTATACTAACTTTGACTTCATCAGTTACATTTTGATCTTATCCTGAGCTGAAGGCAGCACTATAGCATGTCTGATTTGCCTAATACCTGTGACACACATATTCATTTACTCTAGTTTTTTAGATATTAGCTACAGACTTTGTCCCAAACATCTGATTGAAGAGTTAATGTTAATGACCTAGATAAGTGTGTGGGCTTTTTCTTTTCCTGCACTGTATTCTGGACATTGTAAGCATGGAATATGGGGGGGGAGTATATTTTCCATAAATATAGGGTAGAACTTTGCTTGCATTACATTTCATTAGTCGTACTTGTCAGGCTAGGGAGAGAGGGTGTACTCTCTACTCTACTTTCATTAGTATACTAGTGCAACTCTAGAGCCTGCACATCCCTGAAGGAGTTTTCTACCCCAAGGCTACAATGCAGGATGAACATGCCTTCTTGAACCAATGTCTACAAGGAAAATAAGATCTTTTTTTAAAGTAGTTTTTATTTCAAATCACTGGATGTGGATTAAGGCTGGGCTCAGCTGGGTTTGGTTACAACCAAAATGAGTGGTTTAGCACTGCAGTAAAAAATCAGTCGTGGTAGGCCACCATGTGATTAGTTAAGAGTTAAGTGCCTTGTCCAGGGGTACTGACAAGGCAGGGCAGAGCTTTCCTTATCTGATGTTGAACCTCTGTTTATCTCCAGGTTACTTGTCCTGCTGTCGTTTCTTGAATGACAACCAGATCCTGACCAGCTCTGGAGACACCACCTGGTGAGCAACGACTCTCTGCTCCCACCTGCACAGCTCAAGGAATTAAGCTCTTTACATGATAGAAATATTATAATAGTATAGATATTTTTGTTCTTCGTTATATTAAAACGTCAACAGTATTTTGCTAATGGTGTTCATACTGTAATGTGGCAGTTTATGTAAAAGCATTTGTTGTCTTTCTCACACACAGAACCTTCCTGCGCTGTATACGTTCCACCTGTGCCTTCATAATAACTGAGGGGACACTTTTATTACTCATACCTAATTACTGCCTCCTTTCTTGCAGCGCTTTGTGGGACATAGAGACAGGCCAGCAGGCCACCTCCTTCACTGGCCACACAGGGGACGTGATGAGTTTGTCTCTAAGCCCGGACTTCAAGACCTTTGTGTCAGGAGCCTGCGACGCCACCTCCAAGCTGTGGGACATCCGTGATGGCATGTGCAGGCAATCCTTCACCGGCCACGTGTCCGACATCAACGCCGTCACCGTGAGTACTGAAACTTTAGTCACACACACACCTTGTTTTTTTTTTTTTTTCTTTTTCAAATGTACCAAATGCTGTTGGTGTTACCAGAAATGAATAAAAGGCATTATTTCTGTGCAAAGCTAATTTCATGAGAAAGAAACTTATCTGGCAGTATTAATGTCTTGTAAATAGGTAAATTACAGAGTATAGACAGATTGTACTTCTCATGTCAAAGTGCTCCTGGCTCTGGGAAAAAAATAAGAAGCCTCTAAAGAAATCTTCTCCTCCAAAGGTGCAACAACACAAGATGTTTTAACACTTTCCTTACTTCTGCTTGATTTCCTTTTATTTATTTTTCTCCTGCAGTTTTTCCCCAATGGGAATGCCTTTGGTACAGGCTCAGATGATGCCACCTGCAGGCTGTTTGACCTGCGTGCCGACCAGGAGCTGATGATGTACAGCCACGACAACATCATATGCGGCATCACCTCCGTGGCTTTCTCCAAGAGTGGCCGACTGCTCCTGGCCGGCTACGATGACTTCAACTGCAACGTCTGGGACACCCTCAAAGGCGAACGTGCAGGTAAGCAACGTCGTTTTCATTTTAGGTGACTCATGAGACCAACCGCTTTGAGACTTGATTTCCTAACCTACATCTACACTCCAGATCAAAGTGGAAAATAGTCTTAAATTCAATGTGCAAAAATAAAATCATTTCGTATTGTTTAGATGTATTTTCTAGTGTGAAATCAGAATGAAGACACCACCCAGAAAAATAAATTACTTTTAGGGGCACAGAAGGGTGATGGGCATGGACTGTTTTCTGATGTTTTGTAAACCAAACGATTAAATTATTGATGAAAATAATCATTAGTTGCAGCCACATAAGACAAAGAAAGCTACGAATTCTCACATTTTAGGCATTTGTTCTTGAAAAATGTCTCAAAAGTCGCCAAGTTTTTCTGTTGATTGATTCATTGATTCAGCTCTAATATCAAACATCCTGGAATAGATATGAACAGACGTCCTAATAAATTCGATATGAGCAGCTGTTGAAACTGAACCTAAATCTCTATAATTGCTCATGGTGATTTCTGACTAATTATGTTTATGTTTGAATGGTTCTTGACTTTGGCTTCGGGTTGCAGGTTTTTATTAATCAACCTTTTTATTTATTTTTGTATTTTTTTTCTTCGACCTGCAGGTGTGCTAGCGGGCCACGATAACCGAGTGAGCTGCTTAGGGGTGACAGAAGACGGCATGGCTGTGGCCACCGGCTCCTGGGACAGTTTCCTCCGGATCTGGAACTAAACAAACCTCTTCCCTGTTGTTCTCAATCACTTCCCGCCAACTTCCTCCCCGCAACCCCACCCTACATATCCCGACTCATCTGCTGGGCTGGACCTGCGGGGTGTACACTGTGTCAGCCGAAATCCTAAGTCACCCCCAGTTCTTCCCACCTGTGAGAGAGTACCAATTCTTTTTACCTTTCCAACTGACTTTTTTTTTTTTTTTCAGCCAGTTATTACACACAAACAAACATAAGAGCCTTTCAGTACAGTTATCCAATCAATCCAAGACAAGTTATGAAAAACTGAAGGGAAGAATATAGAAGATTTCGCCCTTATACCAATTCTCTAGAAGGTGACAAAGAGCGTCTGTTACCATGACAAACAATATGAGCATTGGTGTGTATTATGTAAATGTATATATAAAGACAGTATATATGTATAGCATTATGTGTGTATATATGCATCATATATGCATATATAATGTGTATGTATATATTTTTGTAGTTAATTTCGCACCCTTTACTTTTTTATGATTTTTGGGGTTTTATGTTTTATTTCAAATGTACATATTCACATTACTACACAGCATAATGCCAGAAACACTTATTTTATCCTGTGTGAGTACCAGATTGAGTGTAAGACAATTTAGACACGGCAACGAATCATCATTTTACCTAAAATGTCTTTCATTTTCTAATATATCTGGTACTTGCTGATGTAATAAAGTCCACTAATCCAGCAACAAAGAGAATATAGCAAGTAAACAAAACAATTTGCAAAAATATAATTTGGCCCAGCTAAACTCACTTTCCTTATGTGTGTGTTTGTGTGTGTGTTATGGTTGCAGGCAGTGTGCATAACTCATGCAATCCTGTATCTACAAATGTTGCGTCCATGTGAATGATGGCTATTATGGTATTTTTCTTTTCTTTTAACAACATGACCCCTGCCATTCCTCACCACCGTCTTTTCATTTGGGAGGAAACGGTCACACTGCTGTGGTAGTGATTATAAAGAAAGAGCTTCAAAACCAACAAGCAGTGTTTTTGAGTTTTTAGTCTGGATTCAGCTTTAGCTCCAAAGTAGAAGCCAGTGAATTTTAGGCTAAGGCAATGTTATTTAACTGGAGGCCCTGCTTTGGCCTGTATCGCATGGATCGTGGTTTCAAATCATCAGATTTGGAATATCTGAAGACCGCAACCATTCCATGCAAATCAACAGCTGTGCGATATGATCAATAACCCAATAATGGTCCGAAACAGAGGTTTTGCATCATAATGTCCCCGTCTCCTGTGGCCTGTAGAATCTACACTTGTCCTTTAAAGTCGAGATGGGCATCTCAAGTTGCCGTACAAATGACACTGACGGAGAGAAGGGCATCGCAAAGAGAGACACACGTTCTCCTCGGGCAGAAACCATTTTCTACTCGTGAGCCTGTAAACGGCGCTGAGGCCTGTATGGACAAGCGGTGGAGCGGTCAGTCGTTATGTGAGGATATTTAAGGACAGCAGTGACTCTGTCGGCGGCCTCTGAGGACTAGAGAAGAGATGAAGAGAGAGAGATGTCTGTCAGAGCTCACCATGTCATTTTTATCTTTTTGATTTTCTAAATGAAGGATCGACAAGTCCTTTTCGTTGTTTGCAAGGTGTGAACTGAGTGACTGCATGGAACTGAAATCGTGTTAGCCGCTACAAAATCACACCATTGCCACCACAAGCCTGTTTTAAAAAAAAAAAAATTTTAAAAGGGGGAAAAGATTTTTTTTTTTTTTTAAGGGTTTAACACTTGTGATTTTTTTTTTTTCCTTTCCTCACCAAAAACATGTTATGAACTGTTAATTATTGATAGTGAAGAAAGTACACTTGGTAGACAGAAATGTACACTTAGTAGAGAGCTAGAAACACACTCACAAACTAGTATAAATGTAAACCATCGAGCACGTGACTTATTTACCCATAGAAGTGGTATATCTGATTTTGAGTATTTTCTCATTACACATCTTCCATTATTTGGGTTTCTGTAAAGGCTTACTTTAAAAGAAATGAATACACGTGTGTGAGTTGGACCTATCCATCAGCTGTCTCAGGTGCCTATCTCTTAATATAAACATTTGACCCACGTGGGCTGGATAAAGAAGGGTTTGTGCTCCTGGGAGATGTGGCACTATTGTGTCTCCATTCTGCCTTACAATACCATTCATAATAGAAGGTAATGCTAGCATCGACTACAGTAATGTTTTTCCTCTTACTATTCATTTTTACACACTGATCAATAAGAAAGATTGCTAATTATTTTTCTTTTCCCAATAGAAGCACATTCTGATACTAGTGAACACTAAAAAGCATGCTTACAGAAAAACCAACACGGCCACATGCAGCTTCATACTGCTTCTTACAGCAAGTGTTTTACACCACTTTTTATACAATTCTGCTTTCTACTACTACCGTACAGTTTGTAGTATTTATTTAGATTTAATCAGCTGTCAATGAAACCCCTCTTTGGCATACCGTGATTCTAGTGACTTTTTTTATTTTTATGTTTTAGCTGCTTCTACATGGCTTTGCATTAATGAATCAATTTTGAGACAATGTTAAAAATAACAGTTATAGTTTTTAGCCTGAGAATATCTTTGAGGTGTGTAGGATGTGATATGTATTGCATATCAGTGTTGAGGTGTGTGTGTGTGGGGGGGGGGATGGGATTTGAAGGAAGGGAGGGGAGGGGGGTGATTTGCTGATGTATGTGGATCACATAGATCTAAGTGTTAAGTCTTCATTTGTGCCAATGTTATCCACAGACCCTGAGCTGTGAACTGAAAACTACTCAATGTCACAAAAAAAGAAAACACAAATGTTTGCTCACTTTTACTCAAGTGCCAGCCTTCTCCATTTCCATCAATTAAAGTCACACAAGTATCTGATTTCACACCCAATCTGTTGTCTGATCAAATGGGTGGGCTGCTTATCTGAAGATGGGTTTTTTTTATCCCACAGTGTTAAGTTGACAATTTAAGATTAAAGTTTCTATATCAGTCAGCAGACAGAAGTTAATGTATCCCGCGATTAACATGACAGTATACGAACATTTTGGAAATGCTCAATTTCTGGCGGTTAGAACGTTCATTCACAATATTAGGCTACAATCAGCAGCCTGTTACCCATTTCAGCACAAAGCCGGAAAACCGTGGGAAGCAGGTAGCCTGGCTCTGTCCAAAAAAAAAACCTGCCCTCCAGCACCCCTGAAGCTCACGAAATATCACGTTATATCTAATTTTGTAAAAAAAAAAAACACGAGGTGTAAAAGCGAAACTTTGCCGGACTGTTTGGTGGCTGGTGTTAGTAACTTCCCTAGTCCCTACTGGTTGCCTGGCAACTGGTCCGGCCCGTTGAAAAGCGATATATAATTTTTACACTTCAGTTTTAGTACATATTAAATAAACGAGATAAACGTGCGAGCTTAAGAAATTATGATATACATAAATTGATATAAATTGTTATCGTTTAACAGAGCCAAGCCTAGCCTAGTTTAGCCGTTTACCTCCGTTTAGACTCTTTGTGCTAAGCTAAACTAAGCTAGCCGGCAGCTGACGATAGCGGTTGACTTGAAGTTATTTGTAATAGACAAATGTTCTCTATATCTCCGCCACAAAGCAATTAAGTCCGTTTCCCCAAAATGTAGAACTATCAAAATAAACCCACCTTCATTCAATAAGCTGTGTGAAATTGAAAAAAAAACACCATAGCCCTTAACAGCAGAAATCGTGTGTATTACTGGCGGCGATCTTCAGCAGGAAACCATTTCCCGGCTCTGTGTAATTCAGCAGTAGCAGCTGGAACCTGGAATAGTAACACTTCTACGTGCCTGTGCAGTTCACTCATCTAAGTAGTGCAGTAGACTCATTAATCAAAAAGGTGCTTGACTTCATTTAATTTCACATTATTGTTGTATATACCAGAAGTCTCTCCTCTAGTTCATTCTCCTAACTACACAGATATGGAGCTGTTGAATCACCTTATTTGATGTTACAAAAATGTCAACATATGCTTACAGTGTTGTCCGAAGTACCAAGCTCAAAGAACCTAAATCTGTGACTTCTTTGAATCACTGGAGTTTGTATGTTTGGCGGTATAGTTTTTCTTTGGCAATCAATGTAAGTTGCCATTATCACCCACATGTGCCAAGTCTAACTTCAAAGAGCAGATGTGAAAATGTCACTACTGCACAAGTTCAGGCAGTATTTCGAGGACTGTATTTGCACCAATTTAGTATCTGAATATAAGAAATTATTTTAAGTTTCTGTTAAACATTTAACACAGGGAATAAAATTCAATGACACCCCACAACTGAATTGGTAATGTCACATGATCACCACTCAGCACCATCACAAAATAATGCACTGCCATTTTACCCTATGACCTACTTTTCTGACATTTGTTTTATTTTGATTTTATTTATTATGTTTTAAGCCAGTAAAGACCAGGGACTTGGTGCCATGATAATTCTCTTAGTGCTATTGTGTGAAATTATAATCACTTGTTATGGAATAATTTTTATAGTCTTTTTCACACCAAACCTTTTTTTGTATTTGTACAGTGGCTTGGTGATACTGATATGTTGCCATGAGTTATTGTAACCAATAAAAAGCTTCTAACCAAGAATACAAAACCTGGATGAATTAAGGCTCTATGTAAGCATGTGAAAAACTATATACAATATTTGCCCCTTCAAATAAATGTTATTTAAGCAAGGTTTTTTGTAATGCAATAAATAATTGTAAGATAGTTCAAAACCCATTTTGGGAGAAAATTGACTTAATACAAATCATCTGAAACAAGGACCAAAGAAGACAGAAACTGGCTGTGTATTCTGAATAACTTGTGCTTTTGGTGCTTCATTTTTTAATTATAAACTTAGTAAAGTTATTTGCAGCTCTGGTAAAACGACTATTTTTACAATTACCATAGGCACATTTTTGACAGCAAAGTTTCTTTGTCATGGATGCTAACATTTGGCGTTTGTTTTTAGGCCAAAAGCTCACATATTTTTGTATTTGAGTATTTTACATCTACTAATTTAATAGGTTGAACAAGTGTAACTATAAAAAGGAGAAAAAAAGCTAAGAGAAAAAAACTGCATCACTGCCTACAAACGGCATACTTTCTTTGCCTGTAGGTGGCAACAATGACATGGTTATATTTGCAGGACTACTTTCCTTTCCCTAAGGTGGCACTTTGGGTCTAACACACAAGCTGAATGCATTTCCTTCTTTATAAAACATGTTCAAGGTCACGCACATGCATGGAGAAGCTCCATAGAGCTAATATGGCTCAGGGTACCTTTTAATACAGAGTTCTGAAAGGAAAGTCTTTCAAAGAAATGCACAAGTCACTTAGATTGTGGCAGATTTAATACAATCGGACAAATCTGGGAGGTATTTCAACACACATTCAAGAAAACAAGACAATTGTACAAGTGCAGACTGGTGTAACTGTCATTACAAGTCTAATGGGTATAAATAAAATAAGATATTATAAAATATATGAGGATTTCCAAAGCCTTTGATCTATACAGTTTGGATAGTTAGAAAATAGAACATGAATGTACAGTATGTTAAAGACATGCTTTCCTTTTCTACCCAAATAATTTCTCTCTGAATTTATGCTAACTAGTTCCTTAGAGTCCAGAAAAACAAATCTATTCTTCTTTATTAATAAATCTATTGATTTTTTGTTGCCAACATACAGCAGATCATGTGCCTGGACAGATACGTACAGTCTTACAGACACACAAACGTTAGTCAAAAAAGGCATATTCACAGTTAGAAGCACTATAGTGTCAAAATGTAGCACCCGACCGGTAGCCTTCATGCCGACCGAGATTATATCGCAATCTCGTCTTTGCACATCATGACTCCAAGTTTGTTTGTTTTACAGGCAGTTTTGTTTTACAGTTTGTTCACTGCTGTTTTTCAAACAACCTCAATGGCTGAGAAGGAGGTGAAAATACTGTCTGGGCCTTCACTCTCCTCTGTCCACTACGAGTGAACCTGACAAATTATTTTCATTATCGATTAATCTTTGATTTAATTAATCAATTAGACAAAATGTCAAGAACGTAATGAAAAATGGCCATTCAGGTACCAACAACTGTCTTCAAATTTACTATTTGGACATTGAACATTTCTTTTTTTTTTTTTTTTTACAAATGACACAAAAGGACCAAATTTGAGAAGCTGCAGAAGTTTGGTATTCCTGCACGCTAAATGTCAAACATTTCATTAATGATCAAAATATCTATAGATTTCTTTTTGTTTGATAGACCAATCAATCAATCTCAGCACTTCAGCACTCCTGTCCGCACATGACACTGTGGTGTAGTTTAGGTGATGAGGATCAGGCGCAGTGAGGCAGTGCCTGGCGGAGGAATGATTGATTCAACAAGAACCAAACTGTGGAGCGATGAAGAGCAGCTCACTGTTGAGGCTGCAGGTACTGGTCTGTGAACGCATCCAACTGTCTCTCCAGATCTGTCGCTTTATGTCTGCAGAGAGAAGAAACACACATCAGATTTGGAACAACTTTATCCAAACCACATGTAAAGTAAAACTATTAAACTATGCTAAGAATTATGGGATGTCAACAAACTGTATGTACTTATAACAATAATAAACCGTGTAAGTTGCAGGTGTCTATTTAGTAAAAATAAGCGTGTGGGTGAACAATGTATACAGGTGTATAGAAATATTTTTTTTAAAGACAATCATAAACTGCATTTGAAGTATGCCAAAACATAGTGCAGTCATATGTATATCATGAATGAATAGATTTTGTCCCCCCCCCCCCCTCCCCAAACATGTGCAGTATAAGTTTCCAAGAATAGGAAATAGTAAAATAGGAACAGTTCTGACTTTCCAGACCTTTTGTTCACAAGCACAGATGGAGCAACAGCAATAAAAACTCATTTGTATCTGAATCTGCTGACTGACTGCAGGGTTGTGCAATAAGCTTGAGTTGGAAAAAACACCAAATTCTTTGGCAAGTATGGAGAGAATTTCAGGTTTTTACATTTTTCGCTGTTCCTGTAGTATCATTCATATTGTCTGGGATATTCATTGTTTCCCCAGACTAGATCTTCTCAAATTCCCAGACACTCATCTACTCTGTCCTCCACTTCTCTACCCTTCACGGTGCACCCAATAAGAGAAGGAGCCGGACTGACCGCAGGCTCTTGGAGTGGCTCTGGACGGTCTCCAGCTGATTTATCTTGGCTGTCAGTTGGCGGATTTCAGCCTCCAGCTCTTTCTGCGTCTGGTCCACCTGCTGACAGAGCCGAGCAAAGGTCGTAGCCATCTCCCTAGCAACACAGAGGGCACAGCGTCTCAGTGCTTATTTATTTAGCCCTGCTGCAGAGCAGAAGGCCGGGTGGGGCACAGAGGAGGGTGGGGCAGGACTCTACAAATCATATCACAAATGGCTTAATGTTTTCACCGTAACCCCAACAAATACAAAGTAGAAAAAAAAAAAAACTATTCAAAACATTATGATGTAGCACATGAGCTTAATACAATTTAACATTATATGACATACATGGTAATTAACTAATTATTTTGCTGGACTTGCTGTACTGATGAAAATGGCTATAATCTCTGTACACGTCAATACAAACAGGAATAACTACCAGAAATTCACCTTAAATTGGACTGCAGTTGCCACCTTACTTTGTAATTGTCACATCCTGCATATCAAGTCTATTTTTCTTCTACTATCTAATGACAGAAATGATACTGTATCAGGACTTACTGTTGGACCTGGTGGCTACAGTTTGCACTAGTAAAGCTGACGATGAGCTGCAGCTTATTGGTTGCGTAGTCCACAAACTGGCGCTTCAGAGAGCGCTCCTTTGCCCTCGTGGTCCAGGTGAGTCTCTCGTACAGGTACAGCAATCCGTACATTGAGGCTGACAGGGCAATCAGCCTCCAGCCAACTGTTCTGTACACCTTAGAGAAGAAATAAATAATCAGAAGCTGGGTTAGCATCCTCACAGTTAGACTGGCCTTAGAAAGAAAATGCCTCCAATACCAGGAATGTTTTCAGTGCAATGAAACGTATTTGTAGGTATGTAATGTCATAAAAGAAAGAAGAGCATTCACATCTCTAAACCTGATATTTATAATCCACTAGTGAAAATAACTTCCTCACAAGTTGTGTCTTTTGTTCTACAGCACACATAATGCTACACAATGCTGCCAAATCAATGTTTCTTAACAAGATATATTTTATTTAATGCAAATGATTGAGAAATTGTATTATACATTTGAAGAAAATGCATAATGTTAAGCAAATGTAAAAAAAAAAAAAAAAAAAAAGATTTGTAAAATAATTCTTTTGACAAAAGAGATTGCATTATGTATAACTACACGTACATTCATCCTGGAAGGTGACATGCAAGAAACAACATACCACTCCTCCAGCAATGATGACGCTCATTGAAGTGCGGGAGGTGAGGGAGGCCACGTTGTTTGCCATGGCTATCATCAGGTCCTCCTGGGTCGCGAGGGCGGTCTCGTGGTTGGGCGGGGCTATCGTAGAAGGGGGTCCTGAGGACGGTGTACAGGCCAGGGCCATCGCTGGTCGTGAGGCCTGAGTAATGACAGCAGAGTGACTTTTTTTCATTATACGTTTTGTATGGTGTTTATTATTATTGACTAAATATATACTAAACATGAATCACATACATTGTTCCTATTGCAAAACTTCTCTCCGTCTTTCCAGCCCATACCTGGAATTTCTGGTCCACCAGTTTGAGCGCTCTCTGTGCGTTGACAGATCCCAGGAAGCGGTGGACTAACACTGTCCAGCCCAACGAAAACTGAAACTCAATGTTCTCCTGGAAGTCACTGCAAAGGGTGGCGCAGTTCAGGTCGTAACTCAGGTCAAACTTCCTGCTGGGTACCAGCATGTGGACTTGGCTCTGGACCGAAGAGGGAAGCAGAGGCAGCATGCTCTCTGGAGAATGAGAAAGCATAAAGTGTGATAATAACGACAGGGACAGACAGAAATCTACAGCAGCCATAGAATCAATGTTGCTTAGGTAGCCAGGTAACACTTTAATATATATTATAATATAATATATATATATTTTTTATTATTTATTACAACATAAAATGACAGAAACAATCACCACATTGTCATTGGGGTCTGTAAAGCAGCTTTTCTTGTCTCTCCTTAGTGAGAAAAATCCCCAACAAAAACAAACAAACAAAAAAATATCACACCACAATTTCATAACAGCACCTGAGTCCTTTTCATCAGGGGGCACATTAACACCTTTTCAACATCACTGACACACAGAGCACAGCTTGCATGCGTGCCTGACACAGTGACGCATTAGTAGCATAATGGGGCTTTGGATGATGGCATTCAGCGAGTGGAGTAAATATAGCAGCGCGCTGGGTGTTGCAGACCATAGCCCGAGAGCCCAAAAGGTTCCAACTAAGTTTAGCAACACTCTTTAAATGAGCAATGGAGTGAAAAAACAATGGTGGACTGGAAATCTGGGCTGAGGTCATTTTCTACGAAAATATGATTTCTTCACTGGCCTTTTAAGCAACGAATGGTTATGAGGAAATTACTCTAAACCAAGGACTGGTAATTTATTTTAGCTCTCAATCTTCACTATTTTATCTGGTATTTCTTTAAGTATAATTATAATAATAATTATTATTATTATTGTTAGTTAATTTCTTTCAGCCAACCTCTTGGTTCAGCAGAACTATTCACTCCTGTAGGCTAATCGTAAGGCCGAAGCATGCAACAGATTTGTTCTTGGCAAGCCTCAGCCTACTTGTACACTAAAATATGGGCCAGTATTACAAAGATGATCTCATTATTTTGTAAACAGGTATGTCTGCAATTTAATTACCCATCATGTATCCCTGAGAGGACTGGACTGAAGCGTAGACGGCATCGGAGCAGCGGTAGGCCAGGTTCTTGCCCATCCCCTCCTCCACATGAGCCAGCAGCTCCTGCCAACAGCAACAGGAGTCATAGGTCACATGGAAGGCAGTCAATGAAAAAAATATACAAAAAAGATACTCTGGCCTCTAGTTTAAGAGCAGAAAACAGTCACAATTGCCTGGTAATCACCAATGCGCATGAGATTATTGCCCAGGAAAGGTGTGATCATGAAATATTAATCTGGGCCTCTACTTACAGACTTGTAGATCTTGAGGACGTGTGGTGAGGGGTGGAAGTCAGCATGGAACTCATCAACGATTACGTGGAGACGGCAGATCTCCTCTCCCATGGCGTTGGATACCTGGATGAAACACAGCCAGCGTTATCAGTCAGCTACAGCACATCAGCACGGGAGCAGGCAGGACCGCTGTGTCCTACTCAAAGAACCACCAGCAGCACATCAGGGATCAAGCTGGTGCATTAAATGGCATATATTGGTCTTTTCTGATGGACCGCCAGTAAGACTGCTTCTGTTCCTGGTTTTTGTCCAGGCATCAATATGGTTTTCCAGCTGTTTTATCAGCTGTATTTCTGTGGGAGGCACTAAGCTGAAAGTCTCATTTAAAGAAGCTCTGAAATCTTGATTCACTGATTAACAAAACAATGAATAACTAAATTTTTTTAAACTGATTAATAGTTTAAATTAACAAAATGCCCCAAATTTGCTGGTTCTAAAAATGGAAAGCTTGTCTGTTTGTATAGTCCTCTGTGATGATTAACTGACTGAAAATTATGATGGGCATTTTTCACTTTTTGTCTGAGATTATAACCAAACGGTTAATCACGAAAACTATCAATGCAATGAAATTAACCAATGATGAAAACAACTGTTATGTGCAGCCCTAATTCAGAGCTGTTGGTGTGAACAGGCAGGTCCCAAAAACCTAAAACAGGACATTCACCAGCCGGTGTCTCCATTACCTTAGACTCCACATCCTCACTGATGGCCTTGATCTTCTTCTTGATATCGTCAATCAGAAAGTTGAGCTGATTCTTGACAAACTCCAGCCGGTCCATCTGATACTCTCTGTCCTCCAGTGCCGCCACTCTGAAGCAACCACCCCACCGACAGAAAACAAAGTCACAGATGCAAACCAGCAGCTGAACGATTCAGGTAAAGAAGAGTTCACGAGTATCTACAAACTAATTTATCCCTTTATTATTAAACAAAGTCAGACTTCCTGAAAACATACGGAGCAAGAATACTCACCTCTTCTCCGCCGCCTCGATGTTGATGGCATCCATGATGCTCTTGACTTTTTCTGTGATCTGCTTGGCCCTGATAGTGTGCTGCTCAAACTTTGTTTTCACTGCTGACTGCGAGATACACTCCTGCGAGGCCATAACACACAAGTTACTGTGACAGCTAGGAGGGGCTGCTGCTGGACAGGGTGCATGAACTGCGGTGCATGCTACCAGGGACGAACAGAGAACAAGATAGACACCTGCTACTGTAACTTAGGAGAAGAAACGAAATGGAAACACAGGTGTGAAAATAACAGCAGCAGTGTGTCTATCTCGCGTCCCACAGCCCACATTCTGTAAGGTCACAGTACTGTGTTGGTGAGGAAACAGCAAAATGATAAAAACATATCAAGCAAATACAATCAAGAATGCAAGTGAAAGAAAATGTTAAAAAAAATACTGCAACATGTAAACGTAGGAATACTGTGGCATTTTGGTTTTATCTCATTTTCAAGTACTACACATCTTTATTTGATAGATCCTTCATTCTTTGACTGCATTTCAAAAGGTTGCTGTAATGATTTCAGGAACAAAACTCGCAGCCCTAAAATGGTGCCTTTTGTACTCACGAGCTCACGGCTCCTCTACTATTATTTCCTTATAAAGGTCTTCTCAACTCCTTAGAACTCATGTTATCAGTTGTTGTCTGACATGGTGATAATTCACTGTTCCACTCCTTAATCCATTGTAGGTTACATTATGTCAGACACATTGTGTCTAAGGCGCCGTTGTTATTTGATTACTTCATTTTCATGAAATTAAACCTCCTTCTGATAACAATTATGGTCAGCATTTATTCTGCAATTGTCACTTAATGCATTTACATTCAGTAATCATCGCTCTATAAAGTTGTTTCCGTTGTCCGTGACGGAGTCTGCCATTCCCACACTGGATTCAAACGGCCTTCACATACGAGTGCAATTCACAGAATGCACGCGTGTAATTCAGTGTAATTTATCTCATCGCTAACAGGCAAATCAGAGCTGTTTTAAGTCACCTCTAATGAAACCTGAACGTTTCTTACTGCCACTACTTCACATTAAATCTTCCAACTGGGGGCACCTTATATTGTGAAGCAGCCACAGAAAAGAATGCATCATGAAGTCAGATCGTGGTTGCTTATGCCATGATGGAAAAAAGGTAAATTGTTGGCTAACTTCTTTATTAAAACAAAATGAGTTTGTTTGGCTGCACTGTAAACAGATACACCAGATGCTCCTTTGTGGCGTTTCTTACAAATTAGCTGCTCAATGAATTTTTAGACATAGCTATAGTATTAAATATCTGTAACCACGGTAAACACAGGTGTCGCCAAATCAACAGGACTGAAATCTTGAGGATTATAATGATTTTGTGATCTGAGACGACCCATTCAGTTCCTGCCAGTTAAAAATCTAAATATCTCAACACGATGCAACAAAACACAGAAATACTACAGACACAGACAGAACAAAAGAAAAGTGGAATGAAAAGAAACGGATGCCCTCGCCTAAGTGAATCTAGACTTCAGCAATGAAGACGCAGGTTGATGGAACGAGCACAGTGATTGGTCTAGAAGGCCCTGGGGCCGCCAGCTTGACATTGCATGGTTGGTGGCGAAAGACTCCTCAGGTTAATTGTTAGTGTTAAGAGAAGGACTTTGGTTGCTTCTCGTTTAACACACACACACACACACACACACACACACACACACACACACACACACACACACACACACACACACACACACACACACACACACACACACACA
>JAVQJD010091068.1:0-33391 GCA_036023655.1 Nannoperca australis
AAAGCTGGAATGTAATCAGTAAAGATGTAAAACCAAATGAGTGTTAGCGAAGCAAAGTAAAGGTTCTCGTTGTGTGTAAGAGCAGAGATTAGGTTTCTGTTGGGCTCTAGCGCCACCATGAGGATGGCATGTTTGGATTTTGGTGAAATGTCTTGACTTGTCTTTGATGGATGGATTGTCATAAAATTTGATGTAGACATTCATGTTCACCTCAACACGAATTCTTTGGTGATGCCTTAACTTGTCGTTGAGCACAACCTACAGGTTTAATTTGAGACGTGTCTAATACTTTGGTTTATGACCAAATACCTGCAATACTAAGGACCTTCCCATCGGCCTCAGTTGTACTTTGTGTTAGCAAACGTTAGCATGCTAAACTAAGATGGTAAACATGGTAATCAGAGCCTTGTTAACTGCATGTTTGCGTGGTCATTGTGAGTATGTTAGTATGCTGACATTAGCATTGAGCTCAAAGTACTGCTGTGCAGCCTCACAGAGTCACTAGCATGGCTGCATGGCTATCACTTGACAACAATGACACAGTATTTTAACTTTTCTCATTTATTGCAGTACACTGTGATTATAGCCTGGATTAAACACCTCTGGTGGTCCATGTAGTGGATACATATACACCCTTTAGTTAGTGCTGCATATATTCTGCATTTAAAAAATAAGAAACGTTGATTGATAGGATAATCCATGTAGCTGAATGGATTAAAAGCAGCATGATCCCCATGTGTGAAATCCATTCATTTAATCAAATCGTAGTGCAGCTGCTGCCCATGCTGACTTTTTTACTGAGTTTTATAATTGACGAATTGCGAATGAAAGAGAAGAATTGCACATGAACATACCATCCCTGCATAAACACAGTTAGGTCACCTTTAGTTTCAGTAAATCAGCAACATTGTTAGAAATCTAAGTTTTATATGTATTTAGGGTGATAAACATCTAATGGACAGTAACTAGTAAGTAGCTTTCCACATTGTGTCTGGGCAGACTCAAAAGCGCCAGCAACATCTTGATTGTAACAGTAGCAGTCACATTCACTGCTCAGCACCAGATATTCTGTGTGAATTTGTGTGAGTTAGTGTAAGTCAGGGTGTGAACAGTGTGAAGTGGTCACAATATTGTCCACCCTTTACTGGTCAAAGTGAGCGGTTTAATGAATTAAAACAGCGATTTCTAAAGAGCAGTGACGCACAGCTCCACTTTAATCCAGATTACACTGAAACACTAATCCTGTAAAAAATAGTGTTTCTTCAAAATAAAATATGTTTCTATTTCTAATATGAAAGGTGTTAGGTGTGTATTTGATTTTTGTCTTAAGACTGCATGTGTATACAATGTTGTTACATGTCCATTTGTGTCATGTAAATCCCAGTGTACGAATGGTGTGATTTCTTAAATTCAATGAATAGATTTGAAGAGCAGCCGTGTTCGACATTACATGTTAGCATGCTGATGTTTGCATGCTCAGATGCTCACAGAGCTGTTAGCATGACTGTAGACTTTTTTTAAAGACAGAGAAAAAAAATGATAACCACCTAGCTTCCAAAAAATGTTAAGTAAATCTTTTTAGTATAATTATATTTATGGGTTTGTGTGAATGTTTAACAAAAAAAAAAGTAAAATGTATTCATCTTGAATTATTAGGACTGTGTGCCTGACAAAGTGGGTGAGACAACACCATATGCCGCCATTTACACCTTTTCATATCTCAAATTAAAGCAAAAAAGAAATTAAAGCACTTACGGCTCACTATCCGGTTTGATTGTGTTAAGCAATATATTTAGTCACAGTTACCACTGACATTTAAAAAAACAATATTGTGTATTTTATCCATATCTTTATTTTGTTCAACTACCTCCAATTCTAGCAGCTGCTTAACAGTTAGGTAATACAGCATACCATTACATTAACACAAGTTACCTGCATGTTTTTATTTATTTATCAGATTCTCCAAATCCAAAATTGAGAGTTCACTTTCTTATTGCAAGTCTGATAGTGCTTCCATACAAAAACCACATGATCTGTAGCTTGTTGTTGATTGGGGTATCCAGTATTATCCTGTCTTGTGCTTTTTTCTACCTCATTACTCGGGGAATGCAGATCAGAACTTATTTCTTTCTGAAACAGTCTCTTTGATTTTCTCCTGCACTCCTAGTCATGTTGCTGAGTAATCCTCTCCAAAAGCCTATATGATAAACTTCACTGGTTGACCAGACATAATCCTCAGTGAACTCTAAGTACCTGAATATGTTTGATTGTAAGAGAGGGAAAGCCGATGGGGGGAATAAAGCAAACTGTGGACTCCTGCCAGACATTTGGATCCAAACTATAACATAATCCAGCAGTTATTTTAACTCTCTGGCCATGGTGGTTTAAATTATTAATCTGTGGACATTATCTTTGATAAACTATGAAGAGAGGAAAATCATTTTTTGTTCCTTCCAATAATGCATTGGGTATTCAAAGTGCAAAGTACAAACATACAGAACAACTGATGGAATAATACAGTACAGTACAGCTATGTTAGGCTACAAGGTGTTTCCATAGGTTTCCTGTCCCAGCGGCCGCCCATGCCTTTACCTCTTTAAGGAAGACTGCTGCTCTCTCCATGTTTAACAAATCAAGAAAGAACTCTGACCAGCCTACCTATTGTATAGCAGGATGATTTGCACTCCTTCCAATTCATCAAGATTATTCTTTTTTTTTGCGGAGAGACAGTCTGGCCTGAAAAGGAAACTGCATGAACCGCTTTACATTTCTGGTCCAGCAGACACAGTACAGGACAAACTGGAAAACACTTTCCTAGTATGTACTAGTTAGGGAAAAATTCACATCCGGTTTCCATGCATGCAGAGTGGAACAGTAGGCATTAGGTTATTTATACATATTGGCCCCTGTACCTTTTGAAGGTGGTATCCTTTAGCATGTTGATTTTTCATCAGTTGTACTTATTTGATCTACAATGATGTGTTGCCATTCTGATCCCAGGAGAAATTGTAATGATTAGCAAACAAAAAAAGAACTAGAATATATAATAAAGAGAGATAGAAGGGCTTACTACTTGTTTACTTTGATGTACAGGTTTTTTTTCATTATTCATTGCATAACGTTTTTTGTGTTGGCAGTTGATCATGTCGGCCAGCAGCGGTTTAGGAAGTGGGGTCAAAGTAACTCTTCCCACCAGATGACAGCTCCATATGTCCATCAGTGTCTGGGGACTTTGATGTTCACGTCATGAAGGTTTTGATGTATCTTTGTATTGATTATAATGAAAATAATCTGCTCAGGACAGATGAATGTAGCAAACTGAATTCTTATTTCAAGTGAATTTCATTACAGCTGAAGATTCTAATCCATAGTGTTTTTCCTGCAGATGACTGAATTAGCAGGACTAAATGAGAATGATGCTGATGACAAAAGGGGCTGGGTTTGCCCATTGCACATGTGTCATTACTGAATAATTATGCAACAACCCGCTCCACTGACAGGATTTCATCAATTAATCTGCTTAGAAACACCAACTGGGGGCTTCTACTGTATGTTATAACCTCTGGGTGTTATCTTCATCATGCTGGTTGAACGTCTACTTTGCTTTAATTGCACTGACACACATCCAGTGGTGGAAAAACTCAGTTCTCCTAGAAAACTTAGCAATACCACAGTGTAGAAATACTCTCTTTCAAGTAAAAACCATGCAGAATGGCCCATCTCAGAATAATATATATATTTATGTATATATATATTGTAATCGTTGATGCATTAATGTATATGTTTTATTTTTAGTTTGGTAGTTTTGACGACTATATATTCTATTGGGTAGCTAATAGCTAATAGCTAATAATACATCATAATTTATTTGTTAATTATGTTTTGTATTAATAATCTGATTATGTAAAGTAAACAAAACTAAAGCTGTCCAACAAATGTGGTGTAGAAACTGTACAAAATTACCCTCGTAGTGTAGTGGCAATGAATATACTATAAAATAGAATTACTCAGTGGAGTATATGTACTTTGTAAGTATTAAATGTATATTTTCCACCACTACACACGTCGGGGTCATTAGAAGTGTGGATATTTTGAAGCATTGTCTTCAAAATAATGGTGGTCAACATACATTAGATAGATCCCACTGCTTTTCTGACAATGAATAACACAAAGAAGGCAAAGGAGTCTTGACAGTTTTAATCATTCATTTATTATCCCAGAACTGCCGGATCTTTGCAAGTCATTATTATTTTATGGTAATCACTCTGGGGAGAATCGCTTTCTGTACATTATAAACAGAAAATGGACAAAGAAATCTAATTGATACGTAAAAATGTAAGTAAAATGAAGTTTACAGGATTTTGTAGGGATCAATAACTATACAAAATCTATTTATAACGACATTGTACAGAATAGGATAATTGTTATCTGGGCTCTTAACACATGGACTCCAGATGTTCACCACTAACTAATCTTTAAGGATATTAAAGAACTTCACACAGCTATTTATTCAGTTACATGGGCAGTGAGGGTGTGGATAGGCCTGTTTGTGCTGTTGAGGATTTACATTATGATGTCATGAATCTCATGCATGCAGCACAATATAGGAATCAAATCTGAAAAAGTATCCCAAATGTTTAAAAAGTGTCCACCTTCCTTTCCAGATCAACTGCTGAAGTCTGATCAGGTGTGTTGTACGTCATATACTAAATAATATGCTACATTAGAACAATACCACAAAAGTGGACTATTTGGTTTTGTAAGAATATTGATTATTTTATAACCATTATGTTATTGTGTAGAAAATACATGTCAAAGAAGTGTTAAAGCAGTGCCCTGTTTCTAAGGTGAGGTTTGTGACGAAACAAAATTATATGTGAAGAAGCAGCTTATTTGTAATTATTATTATGATGATATGCACATGTTAAATAGGTCAACTAAATAAGTCATAGAAGGAATTTCAAAAACATTAAAGAGCAACTTATTACATTTTAAAGCCTAATATAAACCCTGGATATAATTTAATTGCAAAAGTTAATACTGAATTCTCTTATTTGGATGCTATTTAAAGTATATCTTATCTTTTCTTAAATATTGCACCGGCTCCTGTCTTTTTATATGCAAATCTGGGGGCGAGAAGCACGTCCAGTTAATCTACAGCCACCGACTAATCTCTCACATGTTGTGGGGGCTGTGTATTGAAGAATGGTCCTCTTGTTTAGAGGATTAGTGCAGTTCAACTCTGGATACAGAGATCACTCATTACTTTACAGAGCATGATATAACATCAGTGGCATGCACACACATGGAATTTCACATTACATCGACAGGCATCATGAACAAGGAAGGACACCTTCCTGACTGTCCCCAGAGAGGTCCAAACCTCAGCAATCTGTTATCCTTTATGAATCCTGAATCATCTGCTATACCTTTTTTATACCAATCTATTTGGTTTGAAGCTCCTTACATTGCTTTCTTTGTAGCAATGTTTGTATTTTATGTAAACACCAAAACTAATAGAATACTTGGACATCACGTATGACGTTTGTTTCTTATTATTAACACAAAATAAAAGTCGTCCGCCACTTATTGAAGGAAATTACATAAAATTTCACATTGACCTGAGAAAACCAGAGAAATCACGTGTTTCTTACAGGAGTAGCCTAGTCTACATTTTTTTACTATGTGGTACAGTGACTGCACTACTGCATTGTTTGGACAAAAGCCTTACGAAATACAACTGCAGAAACAGAGGGCAACAATTCCAGGACAGATGTTTACGAGGGACAATGGCTACCACTCTTCAAGGCACAACACACTAACGTACACCGACAGAGAGAAACACCAGGGTACCTGTGAGAAACCACCAGTAAGTGTGTGTAAGTATTGCATGCTTAGTTTATTTTGACTTGTTCTCAATTTGAGGCACTTCAATCTTTTCCCCGGTGAGGAGCTGCCAGATGCCTCCTCTGTAGTTTTCATTTCCCAAAGCGTACAGGAAGACGTTGAAGGTGGGGGAGGTCTTAGCCAGGATAGGAGCTATCTGTAGACATGCACAACAAGTTGTTAGTGCCAGAAAGACCTAAAAAAACATTACAGATTCATGACATTGCACTAAAATATAGTTATCAATCACAACTGCTTGTTCAGCCAATTAATTAAAGCCAATATGTGTAGAATTTGTGATTATGATTGATTGATTATGATTATTATGTTTTTTCATTTGTAGTTAAAGGGACATATAATTTTACTTTTATATTTATTGTATATGTATGTGTTGATGTCCAACATGTGACTGTGAGCAGCTTATGTCAGCTGCATTTCAATATACATACATTAATATATTTGAATTATAGTGGCGAGTTGTTGTGTGCATCCTTACCATCCTGAGCTTGGGGGAGACCAGGTTGGCGTTCTCCACAGCAGCGTAGAAAGCCAGGATGCCATAGGGGCCCCAGCAGAACAGCATAATCTTAAGAGGAGTGTTGGGGTTGAACTACAGCGGGGAGAGATAAGAGAGAGCGGGCAAAGCAGGAGGGACAAACGTGGAAAGGAATGAAAAGTGAAAAAGACAGAGAGAATCAGAACAAAAATGATTAGTTACCGATCAACCATAAGGAGTGAAGGACACTTCAGGTAAGTCACACGCCTGGGATCAAAGTCTGGGAGAAACATATCTAGAAAACTGAAACCACTATCCAGGGGTCAAAGTAGGCATTACTCTGACTCAGAGATTACAGAGCAAAATGTAACCCCTTAACATACAGCCCCTCTCTTCTCTCTTTCAACTCTTAAAGGTTGGGAAAACATTTTTATTCCACAATGTCTGCCAGTATAATTCAGTATCAGCTTGTTCTGACTGCACTGAAGCTATATGATGTTTACATCATGCATGAAATGGCAATATTCTACATTTGATGCATCATGTTATGCACATCCCTGACATATTTGGCATCTGTTGGAACTTTGGGATCTCCTCTAGAATAAAAAAAAAAGTTATGTGGGTTTGAACAGAGTTTAGTTAGACAGCAACAGTTTGTACTGACTGCCCCACTGGAATGAGTTGTGACCTGACAGGCAAGTCACAGAGGCATTTAAAGATATTCATAAAGCAACATCACACATCACCACTTCTCTGGACAATTGTATTTATGGCATACATGTCATGCTCAACGCACTGGGCAGTGTATGACTATACATTAAATCACAGGCATTACATAATTGCATTGTTCTGGTGGAGAGCTTGGTGCCTCTACTCTGCAGCCTTTTCGTATGTAATGAAAGTGTCTCCAGCCCACTCAGATGAATGTAAGTAATGGGCTTATGCAACATAAAGTGAGGCGACCTGATTCAACCCCTGAGGAACTCCACTACTGAACGCTATTCAGAGATACATTGTTCTTTTCATTGTGCAGCAGCTACTGTCCGTATTCCCTCTCAGTCCTCCCCCTGTGGCAATGACCTACATCGTTTGTGACAGTGTGTATGCTCCCCATTCACAGTCTGCTTTGTTACTCTGAATAAGGACCATGTGATGAAGCTGTGTTTACACTAACCATTCTCAATAGTGAATTCCTCTCATTCCTTTCTATGGGTGACTTCAAAGTAGGAGGAATCTTTACGTGGATTGCATGTTTGTAAGGATTTGTGCATTAGGTATAGCTTTTTTGTTAGTTACTGCCAGTGTCAGAGCCACTCTGTCTCTGTGTGGATATGCCAACTCGGTTTTGAAGTCTCAGTGTGTATATCTACATCACTTTATACTTCTAAACCTTTGTTGTTGGAGTTGGTGGATTTCATTTTTTACTTACTCTGGTGTTTCCAGTCTTCTTGAATTTCTGTGCAATGGACTGGTAGGAGGACATAACAACAAACACCTGGATGGCCATGTTGAAGATGCTCATGGGGATCAAGTAGGACACATAGTTTCTGTGGAGAGGAAAATGCACAAATGACTGTGAAATCAGCATAAACTACGAGGAATAGAGAATGCAAAGACATCTACATTTCTCCTGATAGCATTGTGAAGAGTGTTTGTGTGTGTACGGTACCTGTCTCCCTTGCTGTAGTCCAGAGTGCAGCAGGTCCTGAGGGGCTCGTAGTCGTACTCTCCCCAGCCAATGAGGGGCATGGCAGCCCAGAAGGCTGCGAAGAGCCAGACAAATACAGCCAGAGTGATGGCGCTGCTCCACTGCAGCTTTGTCCCTGAGAAGAACAAGGTCAAAACATTCACCTTCATCAATATGAAGACTTGCTACATGTTTTTCTCAGTCTGGCAATGGTCACACTAACTGCCGAGGCACTTTTTAAACAGCTTTAACGTGTTTATACCAGAGTAACCAGCTGTCTAATAACCACCACAGTAAATGATGTAAACACTGCAGGTTAGGTGTTGAGCCACTTCTTCCTGCTATTAAAGAGAGCTAAAAATCGCAGTAGGGTTTTAATTTCAGTGTTGAAATACCAAAAACTAAAAGGGGTTTCTACTAAGTCTTAAGCCCCCCAGGTCACAGTTTTAACACCATTTGCTTATCTGTGTATTATGAACAGGATATCGGTCTGTGGCAAATTTAAAGACAAAAGGCCACTTGTTGACCAGCTGGCCTCTTCAGAATCCCTTGAAGCCTAAAGATCAGCTGAAGGACAAGAACAAAAACCTGTTCAGTGGATGCTTGGATGTGCGTGTGAGAGCCTGTGCTCCGCGAGGGAATGAAAGCAGAATGCATTTGGTTGTAATTTCCCGTTACCTACATGGGCAGGGACAGAAGCCCATGTTAACTTACTGGTGCAGTACTGGTGGTATCTGTCCCAGGCGATGGCGGCTATAAAGTGGATGCTGGCGAGGGCTGTGGCGAAGCCCTGGAAACCGTGAGTCTGGCATCCATCAGAGCCATAAGGCCAGTACCTTGAGACAGAAAGTGTATTTATTCATCTAAAAAAAGAATAAGTACAAATTGTCCCTTCAGGGTGAGCTCACTATGTGCTAGAACTGCTTACGTCCATGACACATTGAAACTGATGGAAATAAAACATGCAAGCAATCAATCAATTCACTTATTTCGTCTATATTTTAGAAATAAACAATAACAATAACAGTTTATATAATCCCTGCAGTCGTGAACACTGAGAATAGCATCTCTCATCTCCTGATTACAGCTTGAAAATCCTCTGCACACTATGACATAGGCTCCCCCTCCACTCTACAGCTTTGCTTGTTCCACCCAGTATCGATTATACAGCTGCGCGTATCCTCGACAACAGGCAGCCAGTAACGTAAACGGAATTAATTGCTCATTACAATTGATTTGTCCACACGTGGTCAGACCTTGAGATACACAATAAATGTGTGTGTGTGTGTGTCGGGGGGGGTATATCACTCACCTCAGGAAGCTGGAGAAAGCTGCGATAGTGGCGTTCATGGAGATGCCCATGTCAGCCATCGCCAAGCTGAACACGAGGAAATTGCTGGGGGTCCTCAGCTCTCTCACTTTGATAAAAGCGACGACTGTCACCGCATTTAGAAAGAAGCCCAGCAGACCTTCGGGTGGAACACAAAATCAACAATCACGCACAGAAACGATTGTTTATTGCGCCACGCGCGCCGCCGTAACATTTCAAGATTCAGAGTAAACATGCTCTTTTCCGACATCGCACACATTTCCTCGTGTGTAGGCTGTGGGTGGAGGCTAACTCGCGAGTTTCAAAGTGCAAGCTACAGCTGCTTCCTCCCACAACGTCGTACTGTCGGCGACCGGGTGGCGTCAGGTCCTGTCGTGGGTTACCGTTACGCGGCGGGCGCAGCCCTCGTAGCCTCGCGGCGGGCTATTTTGGCTGAATTCCAACTCAAAAGCGAAAACGCTCACCCTCCACCAGCAGACAAGATCCCAGGGAGAACACATCAAAATCAGAGAAGCCTTCTGGTAAAGGGTAAGACGAGACCATCCTGGAGCCGATTGTCTGACACAACAAAGTGTACGCTGTCCTGGACTTTTCACTCCTCTCTCGCCGCCCGTTGACGACGCGCCTCGGTGTGACTGAAGCGAAGCACGCTTTTAAAGGGGCATTTCACGTGAAAAGCATGCACTTTATTATGTAAAGCTCCCCTCTCTCTCTTTCTCTCCGTGTCGCCCCAATCCGTGCAGGAATGTCTTAATAAACGCGACCACACAAACCGCGACCCATAATGCGTATTTGCCCACCTCGACACTAAAGCCCTCAGTTAGTTACACAACGCGCCTTTGTGTCTCTGCGTCCCGGTGAGGATGCAGCCGCTGCTGTCAAACGACGACACGACGAGTTGGACGCAGCCCGCGGCTCTGCGCCGCTTAAAGGAGGCACAACAGGTGTCTGCAGAGCTCCAGCCTCCTGCCAGTCAGAACTATACTCACAGTTAATGTAAAAACAAACCCTCCAACCTTAACATCATGAGATCCTCCATTATTAAACAATAATAACCCCATTATTCATAGACACTCGTGTTTTTTCCCCCAAAGGCTTTGCATGTTCATGTTACATCCAGATGCGTTGTGTTTAAAAATATACACGTGAATATGTCTAAAGACATACGGTATGTGTTTTTATGTGCAGACAAAATACAATGGTCTATTTATTATTTCCAGTCTCTTATATGCATACCAGTGCCTTGCAGCTAATGCACAGTTGATCTTAAAGTAAAATGTATGTGATGTTGAAGTTTTTCATCACTATCGTGATGTATTCATGATAGTGACTCTGGCCATTTCGTGATTGAAGACACAAAGTGATTATTGGTCTGTGCGAGTATTGTTGATGTTTATTCATCTTTTGTCCCATAGGCAGGACTCTGGACTGTTGTGACCAGTGGATGAGAAACTGGACATGTCTGTTTTGCTATCATTTTTACAGGGAATACAGCTTTTATAGATCGACTGAACCCAAGAGATTAAACCCACTGTAGCATCTGCCTGAATATTATAGAGGACAAAACAAAATGACACTTTGTGTTTTGCAGTCATGTAAATTACACTCAGTTGTAACATGACTGCAAACACAACCTGTGTCAACAACAGCTTGATTCAGTCTGGAGTTTCGTGGGTGATGAGGGACAATGTGTATAACAGTTCCGGTTCCAATTCAGCTTTAGCTGATCAGCAAGTGTGTACATTACATGAAATCCAACGAGCACCCCCCAGCCCACGATGGATTCATCATGTTTCAGTTATGACATCATGTTCAGCTTTTAATGCCATGGGGCTATTAGGGTACACACGTCTTATATTGTGTGGCTCGGTCTCAGGATTATAAGAAATCTTGGGAAATATAGGTGACAGTGTAAAGTGCTAAATCATATAGATATGCAAATGGTCAAGATCCAGTGTTTACATCATGCTAGAGACAAATGGCTAATTCTGTGTTCTGTAATTCTATTCATTAAGAACTTGTGTATCAGATGATTTATGTGGCCATAAGAAAACTAACCACTAAACTGTGTGGAATTATGTGGGAACGTACTAACACTGACAGTTGGCTGAATTTCTTTAATTTGTCTTATGACCGACCAAATCCCTGTGTCCTTGGTTGACCCCAACATGAGTTTAGGTTTGCAGCTGTCACAATTTTGTATGGGCTTGCTTGCAGATTAAATTGGGGGGAAATGATCTCAAAAGTGTAAAGAAATGCTGACACAAATTAATAATATTTGGATGCTTTTTGCTGATGTTGAAGTTTAATTTGTCATCCCGTGCTTCATTTTATCCCAATAATGATATCGTATCATATTGGCCATGATAAAAGCCAGTGTTCTGGGTCTTGCAGTGTAAAAAGATGGCCTTTTTAGCCTCAGTAAATTACATTCACTACTGGATTGTATACGTTTTTCAACATGAGGGGACGCTCAACGCAGTTAGAGCCTCAGTACAGACCTTCATGGTTCCAAAATCACACACACAATACATACTGAAACCCTGTGACCCAAAAGGATTTTAATACAAAAGGTTGAATACACAGGATGGAAGAAGGAAGACTTTAATATATCGGTATGTGGCACACAACCAACATATAGGAGATAAAGAAATACACTACAGATTTCCAAATGCAGTAACTATTATTGTCTCTATTATAATTATTATTAATCTCCAGGATTTATACGTCTCTATTCAATTTTCTTGTTTTGTGTTATAACCTTTGGCCTGCCCTCTTCAGTTAAATGTGGCTCAGATGTAAAGTGGGATGTTGCTGCCGGCTCAAACACATCAAATGCCTGTGTTTCGCCATCTCTTTAGGTCGGCAGACTTTGGAGTTCCAGCCAAGTATAACACTGAACTTCCAGTGTTATTAAATCAAAGGGGAAACGTGGGATGGGGGTGCCAAAAGGGGGAATCAGAATGTAAAAGCAATTGTGTACAGAAGATGTGAGCACAATTGAGCACAAAACCTCTAAAGATTTTTGAAAGACATTGTGTGGTGAAATTATTGAATTTACTATTGCATCAGTGGTGCAGGCCGCACCAGCAGGGTCGTTTTCTTTTCCCAAATTATGCATCAAAAAAGTTTAAAAGAAATTGAAAATTGCTGCTTTGTTTAAGTCAACATCTTCTTTCTAACTGCAGTGGTATTAGCTGTTTTGTGTTCTCCAAATAAAAAAGGATGGCCGATTAAGAACATTTTAAGTGAACATCTGTTGAGTGGACAGGCCCCAAGGTAAGAGCCACAGGCTATAGGGGCCACCTTGTGGTAAAACAGTGCTGTCCACTTACAGATTAACAGTCACGGCAGGGCTCAAATGAACAAGCTACATATGAGGGAAAGAAAAAATCCAAACATCACAGTGGATTATGACCATTTCGGAAGTGTTTTTCTGTGATAATAAATAGGGACGTCTCTGCGCAGCCTATCGGATTCCGGGATGCAATACGCATCCAAATGAAAAGAACGCCAGTCCTTTCGCTAATCCTTGTCTATCCTTTTTATCTCGGGACTCATAGCAGTCGGATCACTATGGGACAGCGAAGCGGTGGGACAAAGCCATGCGGATGATATTCCTGTAAATGAGAGAAAAAAGCAAGTCTGTTTGACTTCAGTGGGCGCAAACTGGGCGCACGTAGGTAAGCTGCGTATGCGTAAAAGTGGGCCAACATGTTCCTCGTCCTGCTCCTGGGGCTCTACGTGGCCACAGGTGAACTTGTCTCCCCAGTGAGCCCCTGCCCGTCGCAGTGCAGCTGTTTTTACCACAACCTGAGTGATGGATCGAAGGCCAGGTAAGGAGGATATCCAAATCAATATTTTATATAAAAAACACTATAATGTCTTCTGGTTTGTGCGCATCTTTATAGACGGACAGGTCGTGTCCTCGTACGAGGACAGATGTTTGCATAGAGGTGAACACGTGTACAAAAGATAATTCAGGGAGTGCATGTTGGTCCAATTTTATTTAATGCAGGATTATCTCTCAAAGGCACTTCATCTATGCGTTTTATGCGAGTTTGGATGGATTGGGTATTTTTTTAAATTATTAGCCACAGCATTTTTGCTGCTTGTGAACTTAACACACATATATATGTCACACGATTTTAATGCTAATTTCTAATATATTTAATTCTAATTCTAATAAATTGCCTTTGTTACATTGCAAAAACGTCCTTAAATCCGTAATTTGTGAAAGATGATTTGGATGTTAATACAATTTCACTTTTGATGTCACCCTTTTAGGAGCGTCATTTGCAATGATCCCGAGATATCTCTTGTGCCTGTCGGGTTCCCAGTTGACACATCCAAGTTGCGGATTGAGAAGACGGCCATCCAGCGTATACCAAGCGAAGCCTTCAACTACCTCTCCAGTCTGGAATTCCTGTGGATGTCTTTCAACACGCTGTCCGCCTTGAAACCGGACAGTTTCCGAGGACTGTTCAACCTGGAAGAGCTTCGTCTGGACGGGAATGCCCTCACCGCCTTTCCCTGGGAATCTCTCATGGATATGCCCAGCCTCAGACTTCTCGATTTGCACAACAACCAGCTCTCCTCAATGCCAGCGGAGGCCACCACTTACATCAAGAACCTCACCTACCTGGATCTGTCCAGCAACAGCCTGCTGACATTGCCGGCAGAGGTGCTGTCCACCTGGCTGGCGGCAAAACCTGTTCAAGGGCCAGAGAGCTCCAAAATTATACTTGGTAAGGCACAGCGCGCATCCTGACATCCATCCTTCTTTCACACGAAACATTCAGGTCGTGGTCGATGCCTGTCTCAATTAAATTACCTGTTAAACATTTTGTGTAAGGGAAGGAAAGTGTAATAATTGTGCGCAAAGCCACGTTCTTGTACAGCAGCTGGACAAAACAGTTGCTAAGCAACACACAATTTGATGCATGCAGTTATGATGGCAGATGATCTATGGTAGCCCCATTCATATTTTAAGGTGTTATGTGCTTTGGAAAACGATGTAACATATTTAGCATTTAAAGACCATATAAAAGCATTCAGTACAAGTGTTTATTAACTTTAACAACTTTAACTCATTTTATGAATCCCATAACTGGAGCCTGCTTTATAAACAGACAATGCATGACAACATAATAAAATATGATTTATAAGAGAAGTTATAATTGTTGACAAATACAGTGCATTAATAAACCCTTTAATATGTCCTTATACTGGCTTACAACTACAATACATTATGGTAAAACCAATTATTAAATGTTCATATAGTGTGTATAAATGCTAAATAGGGGTTAAATATGTTCCAAGACAAATGGATTTCTCAAGGTTATGACCTTGGAAACATGACTGTGTGGAGCTTGAAGCTTTATTGGCCTTTAAATTCAGAACAACTGCATGCACAGTGGTGCTGCACCTCATAGCCTACTGCATGTTCAGAATACAAGTAGAAACAGAAAATTCATTTTACATTTGGTCATATTCTGTGTTCAACCCATCCTCATCCTCGGAACAGTGGACAGCTGTTCCTGGTTCAGCTCTAAAGTCTGGTGCTTTGGCCAAGGACAGGGAGGTGAAATGACAGCAAAACCTGACCTTGATCACTAGACCACCATCCCCACCACCACCATCATCGTCATTGCCGTAGTCATGGTCATGATGTTGTTTATGAATTAAATGTTAATCCTCTTACAGGATTAACATCCTAACATCCACACCGGCCATCTGCAGGCTGGTCTATCACGTTGCACACAGCTGGACACTCATCTTCCTCTTGTAACCTCACTTGTACCCTTGCCCTCAGGTCTCCATGACAACCCATGGGTGTGTGACTGTCGACTCTACGACCTGGTCCAGTTCCAGAAGTTTCCGACTCTTTCAGTGGCATTCATTGACACAAGGCTCCGGTGTTCAGCTCCCGAGAGTGTATCAGGGGTCTTGTTCAGTGACGCAGAGCTGAGGCGCTGTCAGCTCCCACGTATCCACACAGCTGTGGCACGAGTCCGGAGCGCTGTTGGGAACAATGTGCTGCTCCGCTGTGGGACCATTGGAGTCCCGACCCCAGACCTGACGTGGCGCAGGACAGATGGACGAGCCCTTAATGGAACAGGTGAGAGCACATATCTCATTGGCAGGGTCTTTCTCTGTGTTGTGTCTGAGATTAGATGCTTTGTCTGCACTGTAGTGCTGCTGTTAATTAAACAGAAGGCTATCAGTGGAGATAGTAAGGTTGTAAGTCTGACTGACAGCTGTGGCTACAACAGTGAGTTATGCAACACTGATGATGATCAGTGTATAATCACCTGCTTGGCGCCTCTTTGCACTTTTTTCTTCAGATGCCACATCATATTTTAATAGTTTTTTCATATGTTGACCTTTTGTGATCATTGTGTAACGACTACATTCTCTCTTCTCTGCCACCACAGTGCAGCAGGAAACCTCAAAGGAGGGAATCACCTGGTCCATCCTCAGTGTCTCAGCTGTGTCCTATCGTGATTCAGGGAAATACATCTGCAAGGCCACTAACTATGCGGGGAACGCTGAAGCTGTCATTTCTCTCGTTGTCTCTAACTCGCCGAAAGCTGAAGGGAACCAAACCAGCATTGACAAGAAGGCCAAAGTCAAGAAGCCCAACCAGATGGGCAAAGCTGCCTACCAGGAGAAACTGGTGGCCAGATATGTGGTTCCAACCTCCACTCCTTCATCCCTGCCTGCCCTGGATCCAGGCCTTCCACCTGGTCTTGATCCTGATCCTGGACTAGGCAGTTACAGCCTGGCTGACAGAGACACCCCAGGGCCTGCCACCTCCTCCAACCCAGATGCACTGCTGGATCTGGAGAAGACTAATCTAAGCAACCTGGCGGCCAACACCTCGTCGCTGCAGCAGGACCCAGACAGGGTGGTCCGCTCAGTAAAGGTGGTGGGGGACACAGATAATACAATTTCTCTGAACTGGAGAGCCCCTAAAGCCAAGAACACAACAGCATTTAGTGTGCTGTATGCTGTGTTTGGAGAGAGGGACATGAGGAAGATCAACGTTGGGGCGGGGCAGAACCGTGTAACCATCGAAGGGCTGGTGCCCAGGACCAAGTACATTGCCTGTGTGTGTGTGAGGGGGCTGATCCCCAGGAAGGAGCAGTGTGTCATATTTTCCACTGATGAAGCAGCCAGTGCCACTGGCACCCAGAGGCTGATTAATGTGATTGTGATCACAGTGGCCTGTATCATCGCGGTCCCGCTCACTGTCATCGTGTGCTGTGGGGCGCTGAAGAGACGCATTCAGAAGTACTGGGGAAAGAAATCCAAGGACATCCAAGATTCATATGTGACCTTTGAAACGCTGTCACCTGGCACAAAGGCCAAAGGGCTGGAGGGAGAGTATTTAAACAGGCTGAACCCAGAGGAGTCCAACAGGCTGCTGTCAGCGCGCTCCAGCCTGGACTCTGAGGCCACAGCTAAGATAGAGGGACAGCCTAACGAGTACTTCTGCTGACATCATGCTCCAGCTCCGGCTCCTGCTGCATGCCATCTTCCTCGCACTCACCCGCATCCACGTCCCAGTCCGAACCCCAAAAGACATGTGCATCCCCATCCCCATCCCATTCCCCATCTCCAACCCCATCCATATCCCCATCACTTCCTGTACTCTCACCCTCAGCAACATCCTGACATCAGTCCCCCTCCCACACACTCCCGAACGTCCACACCGTGGGATTCCCCCCCACCTGTCCCCCCTCGCTGGATCATGCCATCAACTCCACCATCACAGAAAGCCAACTTCTATCAAAGGACTTTTGCACGCTGCACTATAATGGAAATATCAGTTTAGAGAATATTTAACATTTTAAGTAACTTGTTTTTTCCAGATATGTGTAGAAAATTTCATGTTTCTTGCAGATAGAGTGAAACTGCACTGGACTGTGATACATATACCATGCACAGTAAGATGACATTCAATCAAACTCATGCTTTTATGTTTAAAAGATTGTTTTTATCACTAAGCCTATGAGAGAAAACATGTCAAAAGCTGAAAGAGCATAACAATCGTTGGGTACATCTCAAGTCTCTTATTTGACATTTCCTCTGCAGCTGATCGACTGATCAGATACATCACAACTGGAGTTTCGTGAAGACAAATAACAGATTAAACTCAATTGCATCACTCCCAAGTTTTATATTTTATTTGTATTTATTAATTTGAATCTGTGTTTACTGTAGGTCTGGACAACAAAATAACCATAAACATTTTTCTTAATTTATTAGAAAGATTCTTCTTTTTACGATCTGTTATTTCCCCTATTAGCTTGTATAAGAATACATTTAAAGTCAGAAAGATTAGGAGATTCTGTCGGTCATCAAGAAACACTTTGTACATAATTTATCTTATATCCATTCAGTCACGTGAGGCTGATAATTCCTGAGCGTCGGCTTTGATATCAGTTGCATCATTTAAATTTATCATCTAAATGATGCACTATCACTTTATCACCATAAAAACTGTATAATGAATGAGTTCCATTGTTCAAAAGACACCCTAATCACATTCTGGGGTATTCACAATCAGAATATCAATAAAAACAGATGTAAATAGTTAATAAATGATATAATGGTTGTTTATGTTTATGTATGCACATAGAAAGTCCATCAAAAGGATCTACAGCTGTTAACCCGACTGACAGCTGATCAGCTGCCACGGTCATCAGGAAAGGACGTCTAACTTCTCTTTTCCTCTCTCCTCGCGTGGTTTCCTTGCATCTCTCCATGCATCCCTAGTGGGAGCGGCTAAGAGGCAAGAAAAATACGCAAGTGAGGGAAACTGCAATTAAGAGGCTTAAGATGTACCCATAGTAATTTAGATTTCATCTCACTTGCATGGCCCAGCAAATAAACCTCTAACCTGATCTGATATAAAAGGGAACTCGACGACTGACACTCCAATGTTTATATTATATATGTACGTGTATGATTTGTATATACTTTACTGGATGATGTACACTTACATATACAGTTAATACTGTGCCTCTGTATATATCTGTCATATGTTCTTAGAGAAGATATACACACAGGCATGGTTCAACACTCTGGAGAAAAGCTGGAGCTGGAGAGAAGTACAGAAAGGACTGAACTATGACACTTTGTAAATAGGGTGGAAATTATACAAAATGTTAAACGATTTCTATTTCCAGCAATGAGACACATACTGAAATATCTCTATGTACCTGTTTTGTGCCACCTAGAGGCATCATTACCCCATTAAATGTAAATCTATTCATTCCGATGATATTATATGAATATAGTTGAATAAACTTTTATATATACATATCCAGTACTGTGTGTTCTTATATCTCTCCTTTCACCTCACCATACTGATACATTTTAATGCATTTTATTCATGTGAATTTGCCAACTCTATCAGTGTCTGCCTCAGGTGCTCTATGGCCTAAAGGTACCACTTTGTGACAAGTCACCCTTTATAAAGAGTTTGCAGGTTGCAATGACTTTATTGGTGTTAGTAAAGCATTTACTAATGCTTTATATATCAGTTATAAACCATTAATAAGCTATAAACAGCTTGTGGATTGCCAGATTGTGAAACATTCCTTTGACAGGTTTTTATCCTCCAGCAGGACTTTTATGCGCTTTTTAATTCATCAATAAAATCATCTAATGAAAGGTAGAGAATCTTAACCAAAAATGCATTTATTAACATTTTATTAACACGTACAGCTGCAGACATGAAGTATTTATTAATGGCTTGAAAACTTTTATAACTGCATTTCTAAAAATATTTCTTATAACCTGGCAATCCAAATACATGTTCTTATTAATGGCATTAGATATGCAGTCGTGTGGTGAAAGTGGTACCGTGTATCGAGGTCAGACCTACTGACACTGACAGTCAAGCGTTAATCGTGCTTGTCTTTCCCAAGAATTAGACGCCACTTGTTCATTACGCGGTACGTCAGGGATTAAGTTTAATAGGCTTCTCTCGTCTGCCGCACACGGCATGTCTTGAGCGCGAATGTAGTCCCTAACTTTAAGATTATTCGCGGACTATGGACATAATTTGTTCCCTGCTAGTGATAGTTGTGTTTAACATCCAGGCGTATGAAACTTATTCTCAATGTTTAAGCGGGTGCAGCTGTGTTGAAGACCGTCATGGAAGGTAAGACCTGTTTTTAATGTGGTCCAATCTTGACCAAGGCAGAGGTATTTTTAACCATTGTAACTGTGTCAGTGGGTGGTGGTAGATAAAGGAAAATCGCATAACTTATTATTTAAAAAAGTCACAAAAAGTAGCTTTAGGGGTTTGACTGAGGTCTGTGGCTATAATTTGTGGTCGTAGTAGATAGTGTTTATGAAGACTCAGGCAACAACACAACCAATGTCTGTCTAAACAGTCCTCTTCCCTTTATCATAGGTCGCTTGTATGTATGGAGGAGAGCGCGTTTGGGGCCATACCAGAGAATCTTCCAGATGATATGACCAAAATACGAATAGAAAAATCTCACTTCACTGAAATACCCAGAGGGGCATTCTCAAATACGCCCGCCTTGGAAAACTTGTGGTTGAACTTCAATGATATCACAGTGATAAACTCAAAGGGTCTGGAGGGTTTGGGTAACTTAACCGAGCTCCGTCTCCAAGGGAACAAGCTGCGTTCAGTACCATGGACAGCGTTCGAGGACACGCCGGCCCTCAAGATCCTGGACCTGAAGCACAACCAACTGGACGTCCTGCCGGAGCATGCGTTAAAATTTCTGCCAGGTCTGACTTACTTAGACTTATCCTTCAATCGGCTTACGGTCATATCGAAGGAGGTCTTCCAAAACTGGCCTCTCTACCAAAAACTACAGAGCATGGAGGAGAAGGAGGCGACCGCGCTCGGGCCGAACGTCGTCCTGGCGCTCCACGACAACGCCTGGCTGTGCGACTGCCGCCTGAAGGGCTTCGTGGAGTTCATCAGGTCCCTGAGTCCCCCAGTTATACTGATGAACTCCTACTTGACCTGCTCAGGGCCGGACTTTAGGGCGGGCAAGTTCTTCCACGAGGTAGAGCTGCAGGCGTGCGTGAAACCCGTCGTCACCACCCCGGCCTCCAACATCAGCCTGCCTCAGGGCGCAAACATCACCCTGCGCTGCCTCGCCAAGGCCAGGCCGGACCCCTCGGTGTGGTGGACATATGGCATGAAGATAATCAGAGGATTTCATGGTAAGAGTGTGCATGTCATCCACGCACCCGGCTCGAGTGATATCTTGTGGCAAATTAGATACTTAAACACACATTTTAATCGCAGACCCCTGTAACCTCTCCTCAAAGATGACGATGGCTAAATCTGATTATTGGCCCACTGCGATATATAAATCACCACTGATTCCCTCAGTCTGTAGTGTTGGAGATTATAGTGTGCCGTACCTAATGTCAGCGGCGCTGGGCTACTGTGTAATTACGAAAACATCTGCGTCATTAGACTTAACCTTTAGAGTGGAGAGTGCTTATTGCAGATCATGACTGCAAGTAACCCGTCCATAATAAACTAACAGCAACCAGGCAACTGCTCCCACTAGTGTCCGTAATCCTATCACTATCACCACTGCTGTTGCTGACACAAATCTATTATTTGGGGTATAGAAACCAGAGGTGGGTACAGTAGCTGTTACTCAAGTAGAAGTACTTTTATACACATTTATACTTTCGAATGACAAGCAGAAGTAAAAATAGTCATAAAAAACACTAATATCCACACTACACCTTTTAATAAGGCACCCTTTTTATACTAGTTAATACAAGATTTATTAATGCTTATAGTTCAGTTAAAAAGCTCCCTCGTTGGTTTGATAGTCACATCATTAATAGAATCATTAATAAAGAGTAATGGGTGTCTAACTTGCTAATAAGCCACCAAGTCTGAACTTATAAGTAATTAATAAAGGATTTCTTTTCATTTGTCATTTGTAGTAATTATAAATGATAATTAGTCATTTAATAAAGTATTTGTAAAGTTATCAAGTCTGAACTTTTAATATTAACACATTGCAATTTAATTGCATTTTGTTCTGGATACTCTGCAGATACTCTGTCCAAATGTTCCATTGGAGCAGTTGAAAAAAGAAATCTGCCATTATTTTGTTTTGCTTCTATCATTTAAGTAATTTCTCAAACAAAAATGCCAAACACTTTCTAGTTTTAGCTTCTCAGTTGTGACGATTTGCTTCTTTTCTTTGTCTCTTGTTGTAGTAAATTGAATATCTTTAGGTTCTGGACTGACTATTTCCATTCTAGGGATCAAATGAATATTCAAATAATTGGCCATGGTTATATCATCATTAAGCCTTTCCATTTAATAGGGACAAGTGGTTTAATTTAGAAGAAATAATTTGAATTCAACGTGGAAAAAGTGTCTTAAGATAATTAACTAAATGAGCCTTTTCATCCTGTGATTTATTGTTTAAGCTTCCATTTCAATAAAATTATATTGAATATCACTGTCTTCCTCCCAGAATCTCAGGAAAGAGTGGATGAAGACACCATCAGATCCCTCCTGGTGATCCCCTCCCTCCATGCAGCTGACCGTGGCATCTACACCTGCACTGCCGTCAACTTCATTGGAAACTCCTCTGTCGGCATCCTCCTGGACGTCCGCTCACCTGGCGGCCCCCAGTCATCGCTCCTCCCCGGCGACCCAGCTCCACCTGCTGCTGTTGATGAAAATGTCTACATTGACCTCCGCATCGCCAAACAGACAGTACGTGGCATCACCATTGAGTGGTACGCCGCCTTGGACCACCCGGCTGAAACCTGGTTCACCATCCACTTCGGCCGCACAGGCGACGACAAGAAAGATATGATCTACATCGGCCCTGGGATTCACTCGTACGCCGTCTCTGATCTGATGCCTGCTACCAAATATGACATTTGTGTAACCCTTAAGAACAAGGCACCACACCCTGGCCAGTGCATAGTGTTTGTAACAGGAAGTGACATTACTGAGATGGAACAGAGGGAGAAGCTGATTCATATAGTGGTCATAGTTTTAGCCATGGTGCTGGCCGTGCCTATAGGTATGTACGCCTGCACCACTGACACTAAGTTTGCCTGCCTGGAGGGTATCATGGAGTCCTGGAAGAACCGGCGTAGACAAAGCAACTCGTCAGGGATGGAGCGGGACAGGCAAGGCACCTTCGACAGCCTGCAGGCCGCCAGCGACGAGGGCCTGGTTAATAAAGATTCCAGTGAAGACAGGAAGGTGAGGAGGAGGTCAGATGACAGACTGCATAAGTTCATAGCTGACCACAGCAGACTCACAGCTGAACTATATTAAGTCACTATTTGTTAAATCAACAGCTGAAAACATGAAACTGACCTTGCAATAGACAGATGTCTCACCCTGTATCAGTTCATTTTGTGAACTAGAAAATAGAAAAAAATGTATTTGCTGTTTGATGCTTACAATTCTAATTGTCTGCCTTTGTTTTAATCTTATCTCTTCCTCTGTTCTAGGCCGAGGAGTTTGTTGCAAAGATGTGAATGGTGACCGTTTTGTCAAGAGTGTAATTCATGGATTTACACCACTGTAGAGAATGTGCCGCAGTTTGTTTCTGTCTGAAATACGACATGTTTGTCTTGTTATCATGATATGTTTAAATGTAAATTATCACACATTTTAAATTGCTGCTATATATGAAGCCTTTGTTATTATTTAAATGTGGTAGTGTTCACAATTACTTCTGACAAGTACATTTTCTAACGTCTTTCAGCAGTAGGTGCTTATTTATCTTCTGCTTTATGTTTATGTATTTCTGAGTTAGAACTTTAATATTGTTTTATGTATTTATATATGTTATTCATCAGACTAATTTCATGTTTGTGTATATTTTTGGCTCAACATTGTCAATTTAGTGGACATATTTTTACTGTACACAATATTGGATCTGGAACAAGAAACCAGATGGTGATTATGTGATTGTGCACATAAATTTATTTTTTTGTAATTAAATTTAGTTTAATGGTGTTAAACTAGTATGTTACTATTGTTGAGATATATTATTGCTGACAACTCATGTGTCAGTGGATTTGAAAAAATACACATGAAAAATTACTTATTTTCAATTGACATTAAATTGTACATTTGTGTGTGTTGGGGGGGTTCTTTATAAAGCAGCATTGTTAGTCACAAAACATCAAAGTGACAAAACTTTAATTTCCTGTCTCTTTTTATGTACTTTGTGGTTACCAACATACTAAAATTGGATTTTAATTAAAATGATTTGTTAATTAAACTGTGTATTTTATGGGAATCTGTTGCCATTAATTAATTGATGTTTGACAAATGAATAATAAAAGTTAAAGGGTGGGTTTTACATTTCTCAAGTCTGTCTCAAGTGCCCATTTGAATGTTGAAACAAGTTGTGCTTGCTGTAATAATTCCTCCTATTCATACTGGACATTAAAAGATCCCCTTTTAATGCTCTTCCAATGAAAGTGATGGGGGGCAAAATCCATAGTCTTCGTTCCCAGCTAAATTGTATTTTATGTTTTAAACTTTAGCAGTTTAAGATTGTAAAATTAAGTGGAAATTATTAGAGTCAAGTCACAGAGTTTTGGTACACAATTCCCTTTTTTCATTACTACCCTTCGACGGCAGCTCAACAAGGAAACACTGTAGATTCTATCTTTGAAAGACTTGATTTAACTAACTCAGGCTGTTGAAGCTTCATATGAATGTAACATAAATATTGGAATAGAATTTGCGGATTTTGTGGATTTGCATTGAAAACACATAAGGAATGGATCTCTTAATGGCCAGATCAAACAGGAGGAATGATTAGAGCAAGCAAAACCTGTTTCAGCATTCATATTCCATCTTACTGTTGATTTAAGACAGACTTAAAAAATTGTAAAACTATCCTTTAAGATCTGTACGTCTGTTTTATCAACACAAGGTTACAGAGCAAAGCTCTCATATTGTATCTGAAATAAATTCAGCCACAACATCACATGCCCATAAGTCTTGTGAGGACTGAAATTTGTCAACAATGTCACAATCATTTGATAAGATTGTATTTGTATAAGTGAACTGTAGTCATTAACATATGTTTAATCCTCTCTGCGTCACTGTACATATAAGTCACGATTCCTTGTCTCCCACTTCTGCGAACACAACACACAGCAGTCATGCGTCACACATGATCTGCAATGCCCAGCCCAGACAGACGGCACATCGGAAATGCCACGGACAATGGCATTGTTTATTCGACATAATACCCAAACACTGGCATCCTCTCCAATATCCCCTCCTGCCCTCACTTTATGTTACTTTACGTCAGCTCATCTCTGCAGGGCTGCACTTCTCTTGACTTAAGATCAGGGTTTTAAACGACTGGCTGAGATTGGCAGCTCTCATTTTCTGGACAACAGACACATTTGCCTTCTTGCTTGTTCAGATGTGTTTATATGATTTGCGGGTGGGGGATTGATGCTGCTTTTTTGTTGTAATCCTTATCCACTGTGTATGACACAAGACAATGAACGCTCAATTTCAGCAGTTTCAGCAGAGAACACACATGGGTTATATCTTTATTTGGGCTTATTCTTTTTTTCTCCTTACATACTCTAATGTTGCATAAAGCAGTGTATTATTTAAACACTACACTATACTACAGCTGCTGATCTCATGGACAGCAATGTTCAAAGATCACGAGTTATCCATGTGCTTTCTTTCTTAGTTTTGTTATTCAGAAAAGCAAATATTTCATTTACCTTTTAGAACCTGTGTTGCTTCAAACACATAACAGGGTTTTTGAACCCTGTGCTCAGCTTTCTTTCATTCTAAAGCATCCATGCTCTTTGCAACTTTTAACTCTGTAATCCTCTATCAAATAGCCCAGTAATCCTGGCTGCCTCTTACATGGCATAATGCATGATCATTTGGGCTGCTCCTCATATTCCCTCATTTCATTTCAGAGCATTAACAGCTTGCAACACTGAAAAGTTGATGTGCTTATGTGTGTGACTATTTTGACCTAAAATATGGGTTTGGTTCCTCAAGAATCATCAGGACTTTACTGATCTGGAAAAGCAGCACATCACACATTTATACAAAGCATACCTATGTATAATCTGACTGAGTTTAGGAGGCTGTTTTTACTTTGTCAAATAAAAAATAAAAAAATCCCCAGAGTCTGCTCTGCGTCATCATAACCATGTGCAATGTGCCAGCTTTGAGGCTGCAGAAAGTTTGATGCCAGTCACACACATCTTGTCAGTCCAAACTAGATCAGGGCAGATGTACTTTTGGTTTGTGGCCAAGGATGCAATATTGTACAAAGATGAACAAGTTGGTCCTTGGATTAGAGAGTGTAATCTGCAAATTTCATGTTTTATGTAACTTTGAAATAGTGTGCATGTTTGGTCATGATGTCTACACAAATACCCAGTGAGTGGTTCAGTGTAACCTCATAATTGGTAGTGCTCATATTGGAGGTAAGGAGAGCAAAAGGGCTTGTGTCAGGATAATATATTACATATTTGCAGAGCATCTGGTGAGGTTTTACTAATAACAACTGCAAATGTAATATTATTGTGTAAGGCCTTCTTCATACATCTCATTTTAACTCTATGCATATTCATATTGTTCAACATACTATTATTCAGTGTTGGGATACACTGCACTGTCATATTGCTCTTTTTTTTGTTTCAATAGCTTAACACATGCTGCACCAACTTCTTTCTGCTTTGTCAGTAAGAAGGAACAGTACGATTCAACAAAACCTCCCTCAAGGCCATAAAAGCTTCAGTTTTAGTCATCATTTTGTTTGATTTGTGAACAGTGACCCTCTTTGTCTTTTACCTGAGAGCTGTGGTCAAGCAGCTTCTCCTCTGTCTCCAGAAGGGAGCAGCAGAGTATATTTGCCGGATCGTCAAAGAGGTGTTAGCCTTATGTGTGGGTAACAAAGCTGTCTCTTTGTGTTTAAAGAGCCTTTAAGGCTACGCTGTTATGATCTGAGTGTCCTTGACTGTTTTACTGTTCCACTCCTGGACAGTTGTAGCTGGTTGTGACCAGATCGACCACATAGTCCCTCTGGCTGTCTGATTTTCTGCAGAGCCATCTGAGTGAGTTAAAATCCAAGATCAATTAAAAAGACATACTTTTTTGAACTACTTGTTGTCGACAATCCCACTGAAAATGCATTTAAAATTAAAATTCAGTGTTGGAAATGTACATCTAGTCAAATACTGTCCTTAAGTACAATTTATCTGAGTATTTATGCTACTTAATACTTCTATCCACCACATTTCAGAGGGAAATACTACTGGTACTACTGGAGTATTTTCATAGTGTTGTATTGCTAATTGAGTACAATGATCTAAATACTTACTGTTGAAATTACAAATAGTGTTCTTTTATTGGTAGTAAAATCCTGACAGGTGTTTATACAGCAAAATTGTTTTGACAAAAAAAAGACACCAATTTAAACAAATAAACCACCACATATGCAGCAGTAAACAAATTAAATGCAGTCCTTTAAATCAGAAAATAAACATATCGTGACTGCTGCAAAACAGGGCTCTAAACAGTGCTTTACACCTGCGCAGTAGGATTAAAGGTCTTCCTAACGTGATCACTTTGGTTTCCTGATCTCTTTAGTCAGTTCAAGTGTCATGAAATCTCTTGTAAGGAGCTTGGTTGGATCCCAAATAAACAGTCTCGCTTGTTGAAATCTGAATGACTTAATTCCCAACAAGGGATCTGGGTTGAGGAACTTTAAGCCACTAGTGTGTCAACAAATGGTTCAAAAGGTGGGATTTGTCTGTTATGAAAATTACACAGAAACTTGAAGCAGAAACTAACAATGAATGGCCGTGCATTAAAAACATGACGTGAATGATGACACACATGATGGGAAATCTTTTTCCCATCACATGAAAATGACATTACAGTACATTAAAAGTACAAGGAGTTTAGCTGTTTCAGAGTATTTCATCTTTCTGAAAACACTCACACATTCACACACACACACACACACACACACACACACATGTACACACAAACACACACGAAGCACTATGAATGATTGAGTTTCAAAGTTCATTCTTAACCTTGGAAACATCAGTCGACAAAACAGTCTCACCTCAAGGTCCATTTAGCGGCTATTGTGGAGCTTTTAATCATATCATAAAGTCTTCATCATCTTCAAATGAAGTCTGTCCACTTGTTGGATATGTGGGTGTTCAAGTGTGAGAAAATCTGAAAATCTACATTTCCATGACAACTGGGCAGACTGAATGTGCCGACGAAGATCATGAAAGCTCCAGGACTGCTACTAAATGGTCCTTGACATGAAACTGTTTTGACAGCACTAATAATGTTTCAGCATCCTCTTCTGCTCCAGTCTCATCTTGAGCTCTGAAACCAGTGCATTATTTATAGTGTCCTGTCTGGTCATCGTTGACTTCTTTTTAGGTTTGGGTGCCACTGTTGCTGAGATGGTGGGTACCACCCACTGCCTCTCCGCTGGGATGTAGGCGGGTGGTGGAGGGGGCGGAGCTGGGGCGCATGGCGGCTGAGGCAGGGGCCAGAACCTCCCAACGTTGCTGACATTGTTGTTATAGTTGACATTCTCCACAATGACCTCCGGCTCCGGCTCCCGCTCTTCTTCTTCTACTTTGAATTTCTCTCCAGGAGGTTCTGGTGTCTTGAAGGGGTTTCTGAAGTTCCAGGCGTGCTTGTTCCGTGGCCTCCTCCTTACGCGGCGGTTAGGCAGGATCCGGTTGGACTTTTTGTTCCGCATGAATGTTGCAGTGGAGATGATTACTGTGACTATGACCATGAGACTAATGACACCAGCAAGCATGCCTAGGATTTGCAAAGGCTTGTTTCTACTATTCATCAAAAATGATCCCAAAGGCCCCCCACTGATTTGGGTCTGTAAAAGAGCACAGGGAGAATTCACATCCATGGGACTGAAGTCATAGTCTGTCACACAAATATTAACTTCTAAATATTGTCCCGTGTATGTACTGTGGTACTGCATGTATTCACCATTTGGTATGGTACCAAAAATATGGTAAAATAAGGTCTAAAACACAAAAAAATACTGAGAATTTACTGCCATAATACTGTTTGTATAAAACAAAAACACTGTCTACTTCCTATCGATGTATGGCAACTTGAACATAGTACAAATGATAAATATACTTTAATTCATTGTTCTACTGTTTGTCAAGACAAGATCAGAGAGGTTGACTGGGAAACCAATGGCAGAGACCATCCAGCATCTGAGATAAATACAGGAATTTATATGAAAATGAAAAAGCAGAACCAATTTGGTTATTTTAGTTGTGGTGTCATAATGTGGGTACTAAATCAAAACATGGGGAAAAAAACATTGGAACATGTTGAGTTTTTATTGTGCTCCTGTACTCTTTTACAGACACAGCCTTGTTCCTCCTCAGAATCCTTTCAAAATGAATTGCTACAAATTCTCAGTATCACAGAGTCAAAACAACAGTTCTGCTGTGCTGATGATCTCAAGGCAAGCTTCCTTTATGGCACAGGCCTCCTCATAATCTTTCTGATCTTGCCCTGAGATTGTACACGGGACTTTTTCACAGAGTTCCAGTATATATAAGTGGAAATGAAGATTGTCAGTGAAATGGTGAAGGTGACAGCAGTCAAACATATCCCAAACACAGCCCCTGGACGTTTCCTTAGGCCCAAGAAGTAAGAGAAAAATCTGGATTTGATCTGAAAACATGACAATTGCATTCATGTGAGATTCAGATTTTTTTTTATGACAGCAAATTTGTAATTGCTACCTCAGCAAACAATTGATATGGTTGATTCTGCAGAAAAGCTGCACCTCCACATTCAAATAGATCAGATGTGTCAACACTTAATCTAGAAAATGATGGTAGGGAAATGCTATTTACTGTATATTCTAACTTATAAATGCAGCTCCACGTTCAAATCAAACATTAGATTCAGGGCTTGCATTACTAATTGTGACTCACACTATAGTTTTAAAATAAAATGTAAACTTCTATTGATTTGATTGGTTTTTAGAAAATGGTTGAATTGAAATTAAGTTGCACAAAGAAGTTACAGCAAGCTTTGTTCAATAAAAAAGAAGAATTGCTACAATAATTATTTCTATATAATACTCAAAGCCTGTAGCTACACCTGAGCAGCCCAAGATTTAAAATGATGATACTTCTTTGTGACTAACTATCCCTGCTGAACAAATGGTTCAAACTTTTAATCTGTCTAATCTGTAGAATTCATATCGTATTATAAATAGATAGATAAGGGTTTAATTGACACATTGCCCCTCATCTACTTTGTTGCAACTTACAGCTTCAGTGATGTCGATCTTGACGACTGCAGTGGTGCTGAAGGATGGCTGGCCTCGGTCCCGGGCCTGCACCACCAGCGACCAGGTGCAGTATCTCTGCTTGGTGATGTTCTGAATGATGGCCATTGACTTGATGTAGGACTTGAGCATGATCTCCCCCGTGTCAGCGTTGATGTCAAATATGTTGTTGTCTGGCTCCGCTTTCATTATGGCATACTCTATAACATTGTTTGGTACTTCTGCATCATCGTCTACGGCCTGTGTGGATGTACATGCATTTATTTTAAGATGCAATGGTACTGACATTTTTCTTGAGTTTCACTTAAACTGACATAATACATCATGAAAGAGCAAATACCTCTATTTTCACTGGTGCTCCAATCACCATAGTCGTCTCGAGGAAGTTGTCATTGAATGCAGGTGAGTGGTCATTCAGGTCCAAAACAGTCACAAAGACCTCAGCCAGGCTGTACTTCCCCTCTGCGTCCTCTGCCTTCACATAGAAGTTATACTTGGACCTCACCTCCGCATCCAGGCTCGCCCACGGCTGGGTGTAGATGATCCCAGACGCAGGCTGTATCAAGAACCTGTAAATGGTGACGTGATTTAGGAAATGTATTTATTTATTTAAGAGATTTTCCATGTGCATGCAATACAGAGCCATGTTTTCCACACAGTGTTGGATATATATCCAACATATATAAGACCACCTTTGTGTAGGGATGGGTAACACGTCACACTCACATCTCGATTTTCTCATTCACTGCAGGGGTTTGGGGGTATAAATGTACTATTATGTAGGCTGCTGATAGCCCTAACCTAAATCTGACAGGTCAAAACTTTGTCAATTAGGTGTAGAAAGTAAGATTTTCAAGATTAGCAAACAGAAAATAGATTATTTTTTATCCTGGAAGGCATAACTTTCTTAAAGTCCATGATTGGGTTTGAAAAGTTTACTAAGAATTTCAGCAACGTTTAAAACAAGATCTACAGCATAATGAAACTTTGTTAGCAACATTCAAGGACTACTCCAACATTTTGGGAAATATGTTTATTTGCTTTTATTTTCAAAGCTGTGAAAAACACAGACGTGAGGTGTTTATCTTAGCTTAGCATAATGAGTGGAAGCAGAAAGAAACTAGCTTGGTTATCTTCATAGTTAAATACAGAGCTTTAGAGGTGCTGGTAGGCAGGTTTGTTTAACTTTGGAGAGAACCAGGCTAACTGTTTCCTCCAATCTGTATGTTACGGTGGGCTAATCACTTACATACTCTACTTTACACATAGACATGAGGGGGTCAATGTTTTCATCTAACTCTCAAAAATAATGAAAATACATGTATTTCCCAAAATGCTGAACTATTCCTTTAAAGTCTAACTTTCCTGTTTCATTCCACTTAACTTTGATCATGAGAGATTCAACTGTAAACATACAGAGCAACAGTGGAATTAGATTGTTTCACAGCCTGACTTGTTTAGTTACCCTACAGTGACTTTGTCACAGTGCGAGGTAGTCAGAAGCAAACAGCAGTCTATTTTCTCCTCCAATCCCATTAGAGGATTAACAAAGACAGAAGACAAACAGGCAAAGATCAGGACTGCATTATCCTGTGTATACTAACGTATTCTTCAAGATATCAGTCAGAAAAATCAAGTCAGAAATATAAATTGCAAAATGTTTGCAGTTTCAGAACCAATGAATGTACCCATGTATTGCTTCATAACAAATTTCAAGTTCAAAAAGGCATTTTGGAGTAATCTAAATTGACACAGTTTCCAAATGGTTTATACCCAAAAAGTATGCACTAAGACAAAAGTGTTCCAAATCTAAAAGTGTTCTTTCAAATCTCTCTCCTCTGCTTATTTTGGAAATCCTTCTCCTGGACGCCATGTGACATCACATTTCTCATTTAATTCATCACTAAAGAGCTTGAAATCTGCTTTACTTTCCTGTTCTTCCTGTTCTAAATGTAGATCTGAGTCTTTTGGTCCTCTAAGGCATGCAGACAACAAACCCATTTTCAAAACATTTACTCTGACAGTCAGTACTGGTCAGAGTGTTGAGACGTGTTAGGCACAAACTTTGTAGATTCAGATGATCTCTAGGACACTATCCGTAGTGATGTGAATGGAAAGGCAAGCTGTGGGTATTCGGTGCGTTATTACCACTAAGAGAGAACAGCAACCACTGAGCCTTTTTCTCAGAAGTTAGACTTCTACTGGAAATGTAATAAAAATTGAGTTGAGTGAAAATACCAGCAAATACTCTGAGGGACTACGGTGCTTATAGGTGCAATAAACAGAACCAGGCTTCCAGGCAGATGTGTATTTGCCCATTTTTCTTAAGAGACGTGTTTAAGATGTTCTTTTGAACGGTTGTTTTTTCTACTGCTGACAAATACCGAGGGTATAACAATAATAATATAAATAATGTAGCATAAGCGTTTTTTAAAGATTTTTTTATATTTTTATTCTCATTTGCTGGAACGTAATTTTCTCAACAAACATGAGTATACACTGACATAATCACTACACAAGGACCAATGAATAGACAGGGGAGCACTATGACCATGGTTTGGTTGGGATCTATAATAGATTTATTTTTCTTGTGCAGAATTTTTTTTATCCCTGGAAAGATTTAAGTTTTTTTATGTCTTATTTTGACAGCAAGATAATGCAGTTCAAGCACTGATAAGTAAATGTCAGTCATTGAATGTACTGAGGTATTGGTATTGTCATTGAGATGTTACAGATAGATATCTAATAATGGCGTTATGAGGATGAAAGGAATTAGAAGGGAATGCTGAATCACCTCCTGTAATAGGTTTCAGTTTACGTTACATTCTTCTACTCACAGGTCGGCCCCTGATCCGTAGATAGAATACTTCACTTCACCCCAAGGACCTGAGTCTGGGTCTCTTGCCTGTAGACAAACAGAAAAGACAGATTATAGAGTCAAAGACAGAGTCAGTTCAACATAACTTTCACAGCAGTCAGGGCAATCTGCAATTCTTCTTTAGACATATCCCATCATGTACCTGCATTCTTGTCTGTGTCTGTCTTTCTTTTTACTTTTCCTCTGATAAACCTCAAAATATTGATGTGAGATGTTTTTGTATCTTTTTACTAAAGTGAATGAGCAGAAAAGAGAGCTGTCTGCCACCATGGACTCAGTAAACTGAATGAATCTGTGCTGGATTGGAACATGATGTTACAGGGGTAAGCTATAAAAAGACTGATGTTTGATGTCATAGGAACATCATCATGGGCATCAGCTAATCTGTCTGTCTGTCGCTGCAGGGATGCCTGTTCGCTGTCTCCATGTGTCCAAGGTCACTTGTTGGCTGTTCTTTTATCTGATTGAAATTGCCTGGGATCAAGGAAATGAGCCTCTGTGGTGTTCACGCAAGGGTAGGATTTATTAGCAAGCCTCCCTGTTGCTTTGAGCCTCTGCAGGGCCTTGATATGAACTGACAAGGGCAAAGGATGAGATAATCCAAAACAAAAAAACCCTGTCATCTATCTATCTATCTATCTATCTATCTATCTATCTATCTATCTATCTATCTATCTATCTATCTATCTATCTATCTATCTATCTATCTATCTATCTATCTATCTATCTA
>JAVQJD010091069.1:0-16252 GCA_036023655.1 Nannoperca australis
ATTTAAATCTTTTTTATTTTTCTGTATTTGTATATAGTGCTATTGTTGGCACCCATGCACCAAAACAAGTTCCTTGTATGTGAACACATACTTGGCAATAAACCATTCTGATTCTGAAAGCTTCCACACATGTGATCATCACATGTGATGTTTTCTCATATTTTACACAACTGGTCTATCAGGAAATCTGATCTGTTGTGATGTTTGGATTGAGACATTTGTATGGTGCGGCAGCCCAATGATGACATTAATCTGAATAAAATACTGCAACAAAAGTGATGATTATTAATTATGTGTGTTCCAATTAATAAAAATGGAGGAATACCTGCAACTTTGGCCCAATCAGATAAAGGAAACAATGTTACCAGGTAAAGCCACATTTGTAATTTGTCAAATTTTCCAAAAAAACGCAGAGGGTCCATCATTCAAATACCACAGTAGACATGTTCAAACTAATTTATTTTGTATTTTTATACAACACATTCACATATCATTATTCATAAAATGTTACACATAAAAAATATGTATACAACTTACATACAATTACAGCTCTATATATTAAAAAAATATTAACAGTGCTAGTAGTGCTAACAGCCATATATAATTTGTGTTCATCGAGTACATTAAAGGACTCACTAAATATTACTGGCTATGCTTTTGTTTTTATTGTACTTTGTAGGTGATATACTTAATGATGCTGGCAACCATTTCCACATAGATGAAAAACTATAAACAAACATAATATATCAAAGTGAAAATGGTTGTCACTGAGATAATAGCTTGTCATCTTGTGAATGTTGTTCAGCCACAGACTTGGGTTGGGGGAGGAACAAAATATGAGGAAAACATTTTATTAAATAGATAGTTTGAGTTAACTGGAACAGTGAGCACACAAAGAAGCTATGTTACTAGCACAATTAGGACGCACAGTAATTACTCTACCCACCTCATCTAGTAGGGGAAACCACACCGCTCTCTTCATACATGGCTTGCAATTTGGTGATGAGGAACTTTTTGTCCTTACCCTCCTGTATACAAGAGAAAACATAAAACAAGATACATTAAGATCAACATACTGTGTGTCATTGATTTGTAGGCAGGTAGTGGTTTGGTTTTATGGATGGTATTTGATGGTCTATGGGTCAGTCAGTCCACCACTTTCCATTAAATTCGGTATACACAGAAGATGAATCCCAAATTACTTAGCTGATTTCATGATTTTCCCTCTGGTGCCACCAGTGATGCTGACTTCTTTTTGTCTGTAATGTCTCGACAACTATTGGATGGATTACCATGAAGTTTGGTAAAGATATCCATGGTACCCACCAAGAATAATGAATCCATTGAATTGTCTTAATCTACTTCACTGACTACCACTGAATTTGGTTCAGACATGCGTGTCCTTCTCAGGATGAACTGTAATCTAACTGAAATCACCATGGTAACCTGTACTTTTTTCTTCTAATGCTATCATCAGGTCAAAATGACTGTGTCCAATATGGTTAATGTCCAAATACCGATTACTTTTCCATCATCCTCAGCTGCAAAATGTGTTTAGTGCTAATGAGCAAATATTTCATGCTAACACGCTAAACTAAGATGAACATTTTTAACAAGACACATGCTAAACATCATGAGAATCATATTAGCGTGCTGACGTTAATGTTTAGCCTGAAAGCACAGCTGTGTGCAGCCTCACAGAGATGCTAGCATGGCTGTACAGATTCTTAAGTCTTGTTTTTAAAGCTTGAGTTTGCATACATTTTCAATTTGCTTTTCTAACCGACTGACGATTCTCCTTTGGCCATCAACAATTTGAGCGTGAAAGTATATCACCATTCTGAAAGAAATATGAAGAAGAAGAAGAATCAGTTCAAATTTAAAGAGCAAACGCTATTCAGGTACAATAGCTCACAAATGTTTCAAGAAGGCAAACAGCGTTATCGCCACAATACACAAAGCACAAAATAAAACAATATGGACAGCAAACCAAAAAAAATGATTATGAAAAGTTCCTGTAAACATCATTTATGATCATACCACCACTCACAGAAAGACTCCACTGATGAGGAATAAGAACAGGGGCTTCTCCACCAGAGAGTTGTAGGCCCAGCTGAGCCAAGACAGAACCGGGTGGGCGTCCTTCAGCTCCTGGGCCCACAGCTGCTTTGGCTGAAACATCGAGGAACGGCTCCTGAACGGGCCGCACCTTGACGAGGGTTTAATCCTTTGGATGTAACATAAGTCATGTTACTGTAATGTAACCAAGCATCTAAACAGTAACACTTTTGCAACTGTTTTAGGCTAAAACTCAAGTACTTTGGATTTAAAGATGAAAAAATTACAAATCATCAAATCCCATTAAACAGAGCAGAACCAGCAATGTGTTAGTCCCTCTTGCAATACTTTGCAACTTCCCCACCCCAAGTCCATTAATTTCAAGTGAAAACATACATATTTAAAAAGGAATAGTTTCACATTCAGGTAAAGATCTAATTTGTTAGAGCAAAAATGTAAATTTGCCATTTACAGGTAAGTTTATGTGCCAGACTATTTCTTGGCCGGACTCACACTGGTTGCTTTGCAACTGGATATGCCAAATAATATGGTGCATAACCCCTCTTATATATGTGAACTGTCATATTGTCAATTGTAAACAAGATCAAACATGTTAATTCATTAATGAGCTTTAGAGGTGTTAAGCTAACCTAACCATCTTCTCATCTAACTCTGGTTAACAAAGAGAACAAGCAAATTGTCACAAAATGTGATTTAAAACCATTCTTTTAAAAACCAGTAACAGCGTGTCACTGTAGTTTGAAGGAAGTTATTCTTACAGGAATACATTTGGCATTTGTTGGGGACTACTTTCAGCTGTGGATTAATACACAGAATATGTACAGCACCAGAACGGTGCATGCAGGATTGACTCAAAATATCTTACAGTGCCCATTTTCATCATATTAAAAAGGAACATGTTGCCCAGTGCATGTGTGAATCCAAGTGATGTGTTTAATATCAGACTTTGGCTACACAGACTGCTTGTTAGTAGGTTAAAATCATTGTTGGTTTTGGGTCTTTTAGTGGAAATTGGGAACAGTAAGAAAAACAGAATATATACCCAGCTGTAAAAGGTAAGGGTAATATCTAGTGAGAAGAACTCTTAGTCCGTTTTAATCTCACTGTTTTTGGGCAACAACAGGGCTACACAGGGTGGAGGACCCGATGTAGATATAAACACTCGAACTGAAATGTGACTCATTAACCTCAGATTTTTTTCAATCTAAAATACTAAAGCAAAGTATGTTAAATATGCTCGTGTTCCGAGTGTGTTTTTAGAAAGCTATGTGTCTGTGGTTGTGAGTGGTTGTGTGATTAAGGCTTGCTTTTCGTAGTGTGCGGTCATTATGAGACAACATGTTTGTGGCACTCACTTCCAAATTGTGTATGCGACAGAGGTAGCAGCACCAATGAATGATGGGAAGAACAAAAGAGAGATGAACAGTGTTGTCATCTGACTGGCCCTCCAAGGCTTTCTTGAGGTCTGACAATTGAGCAGTAGACTGCTCTGGGGGAAAACCAGAGAGGAAATGTTAAGTTTATTATGCAAATCAGATCAGACTTTCTGTTTGGCGTTGAAACAACACTGGCTGTACCAACCTTCTTCATGTAAAATAGCACAAACAGTTTTATGATCTGGACTGCAGGAAGCAGTGGAGCAAACAGCACCCCGAGCCTGTGAAGAACTTAAGTCCATTAACGTTTAATTCACTTTTTTTGGGGTGAAATTTATATGATGGGTTCCAAGGATGTGGTGTAATGTTACCAATTGATTACCAAGTAAGACTTTGTCCGTATATGAGCTCCAGCACATTACGAGCAATGTCAAACACTGGCTTCCTGTTCCTTTTCAGCACTTGCTTGGAAAAGATCCTGGAGGGGAAGATGCTTAACAGTCAGTGACTGGTTTTATAACCAACAGAATTACATGATTCGTGGGTAAAGGGCCAACTTGCCGCCAAAGGAATTCCCCCAAAAAAGTGTAAAGCACTGTGAAGACAAAGTCCATCAGCAGCAAGCGGTACAGTTCTTGTCCAACAAAGCTCTCCCAACACTGTGGACAGAAAATCATGTAAAAAGTGTTGTTTCGCATCTCCAACAAAAGTTAGGTCACATCATTAGGTCTAATAAAGTAACAACCAACATCTTATTGTGTTTAATCTTTTAGGAATTAATAACGTTGCACAGTTCAGTATTGCGCCACAACTTTAATTCTGAGGATGTTTGTAACCTGTAAATCCAGATGTTCCACAGCAATTCTCCCCAGCCAGCGGTAACACAGCACTCCAACGATGCTGACCTTCAACAACAGGTTCCTGAGAAAACAATGGTAGGGTTTTCTATGTGATGATAACAGCCATAATGATAGCAAAAGATAAAAAATAAAAAAAATCATATTTCAAAGAAAAAAGGTGGGGAAAAAAGAATATGTTGTCTAGAACTGCTAAATGAATGCCACACAGCTTCACAAATTAAAACCAGATTTGATAGAAATGCTAGAGGTATCGTTTCATGAGTCCATGCTCAGAAAATGTTATGGTAATTTGGCTGATGGGACGTTTTTTGGACATTGCAGACTGTGTTTCCAACTTTTGTGTGTTCTTTTTAATGTAAATGTATTTATCTGATTTCTAAAGCACACATTGTGGTAAACTTTAAGGTAAACTTAAATGCTAGACAAAGTTTAAACGAGCTCTGTTAACAGGTGAGTGTTCAGTGTGATGTGGGCTCACAGTTTTCCTTCTCACCTGAAGATGGAGACATAGACTCGAACACTGGGTGAGTTATGCTTTTCTACCCAAGCACACAGGTTGAAGAGGCCGGGGAGCAACAGGTTGATGCCCGACACCACCGCAGAGAAGAGCAGCAGCTCAGTGTCTTTGAAAGGTCTGTGCTTAATGGCACCCTGTGGGGGAAAAAAAAATTGTGAGGCCTACAGACCAACATCCTCATGACCAGGGGGGAAATACATGGAGACAAACTTAAGTTAAATTGACCTTTTCCCCCCGCAGCAGCTGGAATTTGTTGCTGGAATGCAACATCATACATGCTATTAATTCCAGCTTTGCTTTTCCGGCTATTAGCAGTCAAAATATCTGCAAATATAACAGAAGACTCTTGTGCGTTTTGTGTCTCTGGCTGTTTGTGGGCAAAGGTTTGCAAACGTTCACATGTCACTTGCACAACAGGAAATCGAGAGAAACCTTCAGTTCACGTTTTTGATTTTATATTAGTGAAATACAACATGGCATCTATTACTGGTTTCCCCAGTATTGCTACCAGCAGATAAATTGCACGTCAGGTGGGATGGCATGGATTTCTCCCAAGGGCGTTATGCCAGAAAAGGTTGGGGAACCACTGCGTTAAACTTACTCTTTATCGAATATCTCAATCAGGATAATTTTGCTGATGGTAGTTTGGCGTGAGAACAACTGCAGACTACATTTTTTTTTAAACCATAAAACGTCTGCCAGGAAAGTAAAAGGAGAAGTAAATAAACTGTGGTGGTAAAGTGCTACTTTGTAAGCTATTTTTGTAGTACTCTTGAGAAAATGCTACCGGGTCCCAGTAGCAGTGGCTCAGATGGTGCGTGAAATCATTCATGTCTGGTTGCACAGCAGTTGTTCCACAGTTTTCTCTAACCTCTGACAGGTAGTGGACTGCCATGGCGCTCATGAAGATGCTGGCCAGACATATAGCCCACGCTATCAGATGCACTATGAGGCAGCAGAGTCGCTGCCTGCAGCTCTTCACATCTTCTCCTCTGATCACCTCAGAGAGCAGCTCCTGTTGGAAAAGCAGCGTTTGTCAGGTCGAGCCAGCTACTTTCACCTCGCAATGAACAATTGAAACTGTGACCAGCATTAGTGTGTGGCTGTGTCAACTCTTGTTAGTTATGAAAGCTGTCATCAGTTATATTTAGAACAGCTTTTTTTTTTTTAAATCTCCTTCCTCCTTTAAAATCTTCTTCCTTTAATGGCCGCCTTTAGTCTATATATACACACACACACACACACACACACACACACACACACACACGTTAAAGAGCCTGCTTTAACCTTAACCAGTCCCAGCAAACTGCTGGCATTTAAGTAAGGCTTTAAGTGAACCGATTGGTCTACCTTATGTCAATCAACATATCAATAACCCTGGTCCTTAAAGACAAAATCATGCTTGTTTGTAACCCTTTCCTGTGTGTTATTATGGCACTCTACATGTGAGCATCACAGTTTGTCCCATTCTACTTAATGATGTTAGAGGCCGTAAAGAATGAACTGAATAGTTGCCTGTCATTTAATGTTGCTTTTGTAAATGAATAATTCTCATAAGTCAGAAAGGTTGGTGACATGGTTTGACTTGAGTTAAAACCAAAGTAAAAGTTACTTTGAATAAATCTTTGTTGTTTCACTTTAAGTCTCATCTGTCATTTATTAGTTATGAGGACATTGTTTTAAAGGCGATTCTAAATTGTACATGTGTATATAATCCATAAATCTTGACCGCAAGTCTGGTTTATTCTGAAAAAGACTGTGTGCAACACATCCATATTTGAAGCTAATGATATACATTGAGAGGCTGATAAATGGAAGTTGTTTTTGGTCTGAGGATAAAAGTGTTAAACCCTCACATAGAGTATATACAAAAATAAAAGAAAGATATACTTACTGTGTGTAAACCAACTCTGCAAATACTGAGAGTGACAATATTCTTACAATAGTCTGCTCAAGCAAACATATCATTAAGTATCATCAAGGTTCAGATGCTTTAAAAAGACGTGCGTGTAACCAGTTCATGTTTTAACTGGTTCACACTGATGCTTTCATAGGAAAGGGAAATGTCATCTGTATTTACATAAAAAAAAGAGCTGCATACTTCAGTGAGTCTAATTGAACATTCAAATGATTCCATATACCTTGAGTTGAGTGCTGATTTTCTCAGACTGAAATCTGATAGACGTCTTCTTGCTGACATTAAAGTCCCAGGAATTAAAAACCTTTACCGCCAGATTCCCATTAGACCTGAGCACACGGAAACTTCTCCCGAAGGACTTGGACATGCTGCAAGGGAACAACATGGCCATAAAATACACACCACAGACGGATTCAAATCAAATGAATGCATGAGTAGTTCATAGTGTGCAACCTGTACACCAGGATGATGCAGATAATGAAGAAGGCGACAGCGATGGTGAAGAAATAGGCTGCAGGTATGCTGTATGGCATATTCTGGGAGTTGTTGGCATCACAGACTGGCGCATCAGGTGATTTGCACCTCTTGATGGTGGTGTTGGTGTAATAGCCGTAAAACATCGCACTCTTGGAGAGGTAACCCTGCCAGAGACAACACGTGGAGCAGAGATCTGGTTGTGCCACAGAAATATTCATGCATATACTGCTCTGATGTAATGTACGGCCACCGTACTGTGCCTGCGAGAAGCTCAATGACACCGAAACTGTTATTATTAGAGTCATAGTCATAAGCAGGAGGGTTGATGGCTTGAGGGAAGACCAGGAACAGGCCGTTGATGGTGAAGAGGAGGAGGTTAAAGCACAGGAGGATCCGGAGAAACAGGAAGTAGGAGAGCACTCCGGTTCCAAAACGTCCGCTCAGTCTCTTCATGGGTGAATGCCACAAATGGAGAGAACTGAGGATGGGGAGGCAGCTGAACAGGCAGTGACGCCAAGTCTAAGGGGAGAAAAAGAGGCAGAGTGAATGACTTATACACACACACACACACACACACACACACACAAACAAAAATGGTTTATCATGTAGGACATAGTTCGGACTCACCCTCAAAATGTTCATGCTTAGGCGACTGTAGCATGGAATATTTCTGCTGAGGGAGCCTTCAGCTACATCGCTGAATGCAAGTCGCCTATTAAAAGATGGGTGTAGGAGTTGTTAAAAACATGTTGCAACAGCGACAGTTGCTTTATTATGGACGCCACATGTACCTGATTTCCATCTTATCCACCAAGCTAAGCGGCATGGCTCGCAGCTTGCGTATGCCCTCACTCACTGACAGCCCTCGGAGGCTGGACACCAACTGTTCCTTCTTGTTTTCTGTAAACCAAACGGGGAGAAATCACCAGATGATCTGCTGCACCTGTGGATGTTGCTGAAGGCAACAGCAATAGTTAGTGGCTTAGTTCACCTCCAGTACTGATTTCCTCAACGTCTGCCTGGACACGGTTGTCCTGGATTGGTCTGAAGGGGTGAGAAGAATCATCGGAGGTCATCTTGTGTCGTATCGGAGGTGAGTGTCTGGCGCGCCGGGACATTACTGCAGCACTACTTGACCCTGTTGGGTAAGGACTTTTTTTTAATGGCAAATGTAATAGTAACGAACACTGTCAAACAAACAAAGAAATGTTTCATCTCACCAACTGTGCGACTGGGCATCGAGGACAGGACTTTTTGTGTAGCAGCTGACCAGTGGTTCCTCTGCAGAGAACTCGTCTGCTCCCTGACAAGTGCTTCCTCTCTCATGTGGCCATCTATTTAGCAGCAAATGTTACTTGTTTTATACGGTTTTAAGTCTATATTACAATTGACGCTGCAGTTGAAAAATACTTTTGTTGTGGTAAATAGAAGACATTTTGTATTTGTACCTGTGCATTCCCTAAAAACATCCATCTGTAGGGTTTCAGGACACCTCTGGGCGATGGCTGCTGGCTCTTCAACGCACTGGAAAAAGTCCTGACCTGGTTTATCTTCTCCCAGGTTCCTGAAAGAGAATAACCATCACAGGAAATAATTACCCAAGAGTCCCAAAGGCTTTAGGCCGAGCACCCTTACTATAGCAACATGTATGCGAGACACATTGCATCTTAAATGTAGCACTTTTCCGTGGTGAATTTACCATGTAGAGATTTATTTTAAACATGTTTCCTGCTGCAACTCGGATGGTTTCCAGTAGCACTTAAAAGTACATGCAAATATGCTTCAATGTAAAATCATTGAAAAGTTGTAGCTATGAAAGCACTGGAAACACATTTCAAACACTTGGTAGGAGCATGGACTTCTGAGCACTTCAAAAAGACTAAACTGCAGATAGAATAGAAAACAAAACTAAAACTTAAAACTTGTCAATGTTTGAAATTGCCGAGTCATGGTAACATCTCAGGTTATTAGCACTGCCATGCTGGAATATGCAGAACAAAAGTCTTCAAGAGAAAGATAGAAATTTGACTTACTCATAGTCAGAATCCATTTGGCAAACGCTGACACTGAAGCTCACACTGTGTGCCATGGTCCTTGATGATCTCAATTTACTGTTAATAGTACATCACATAGTGCACCACAGAGATGTGAGTGCATCTCTAACAGACACAGCATGAACACTTCCTCATTGTGATACACTCACACTCACACTCTCTCTCTCTCTTTCTCAGCACAGCTGTGCCTTATTTGCAAATGGTACAAAGGTGTCTGTCTGCATGTCTGAAGAGCAATTTGCGATCTTTGAGTTAGTGTGTGTGTGTGGGGGGGCAAATAAAACATTTACAGTAAATAAATTAATCTCATAATAATATATTTTCCCCGAAAATGTAAATGTAAAAAATGTATCTAATTTATAATATTATTTGAAAAGGTTTTCAACGGAAGTGTCACTGTGGTATCGTGTCTTGACTCTTGGTGGTGTATATGTTACCCAGAGTGTATTTCGAATAATGAGTGTTTACTGCCCTCCAGCGGTCGAAGTGCGGAAAAACGCCGTGGGAAGTGAATCAAAGAGTACATAAGTTACAACAATTTAAAAACAAGTTAAAATAGAAATAAAAATGAATGTTATTTTTGGAATGTAGTGTGTGTTTCATGCATTTGGAAAGATTTTAAGCTGATTCTGTTTCTTATTCTGGCTTCAGCTTCTAGACACGATAACATAAGACTTCCGGTAAATCCTGCAAAAATAAAGTTACCACAAGACTCAACCAGAAGCGAACAAACTAAAACAAAGATTTTTCGTGAAATATTCGAATTTTGTTATCAAAGTGAGAGATACACCTCCACATGCTTCCATGGAAACAATACCTATGTTTATACTGATTGTTTTTATTATTGAGGTTATTCCGAATACTATTAACATAGCACGTATACGTATTTATGCATAATTACATTGGTTTAATAATCTGTAGTGTTGAACGTTGTCCCGTCTGTCACGTTGCATTTGGTCTCATCAAGGAAAATCGATGCCTATCAGCTTAACTCAATGTGATTTATCATCAAACAAGATAAACATTTGCATCTTATAAAATAATCAGATCCTGCAATAAATACTAACAATTGTGAATGTTTTATTTGTTTTTTGTGTTATATTTACTTAATATTTCCGTCTATAAACACCACGAATAGCCTACCATGTCGGTACTTTTTACTGAACTCGGTGTTTGCGGTATACGAGGTGAACAGGAACGCATCACAGAAGGGGCGGTCTTTGAAAAGTTTTCAGGAAACTATCTGACAAAACGAAACTGTCACAACTTTGACAGGAAGGCGTTTTTTCCAGTTTATCTTTACATTGTTGGACAGGCGTTCTTTTGGGGACAAAAATGCAGAGCAGTGCTTACGGGGCCTCGTTGGCTGGCGGTGCTTTTGATTTAGAGAGTTTTATAAAACAGCCTCAGACCATTTTGCGCTGCCTGAGCTGGGTGAGTGACTACACGGAAACGTTAGCATTACAGTTAGCCAGCTGTCACATCACCGAGTTTATGTTAACAGATGTGAGCTGCCAGGACCGACACAAATCAGTTTATTATACAGCTTGTTAGCTTTCTGAGCTGCCGACACTGGACATGAACTGGTTGTTAGGTTAAAATCCTAAATAAACGTTACATTAAGTAAAAATTTGATGTATTTTCTTTAGCAGTAGTTGATGTTAGCTAATGTTAGCTAGCATGTCCAGTGCTGTGTCACCGCACTAACTGCCAGTTTTCCACCTGCCGATGCGATTTGTTTATCATTTTGTTGGTTAATCTGATTTGAAAAGTGGACCCGGAAGAGTTACAACTCTCAGAATAAGTTGCTCTGTTTTCAGTGTTTACGGTGTGAGAAAATATCAGAACTTGTAACTCTTTCCAGCGTCAACTGTTGAGCTGCACTTGTCTGCACGGTTGTTTACCACTGCGTAACGTTAGAGGCCAGTTACATTGAATTGTATGGTGTAAGCTTAATCATGTAGTAGTAGTAGTAGTAGTAAAAATAATGAACTTTATTTGTATCGCTTTCTTCTACAAATCTACCACATCTACAAAGTGATGTGCACTAATACAAATAAAAACAACAGAAAAACAAAAACAGACAACTAAGACTTAAACTTAAAACAATCAAAATGATAGATAAATCACTAAAATGCTATTTTAAAAGGCTGGGTTTTGAATAACAATAGTTTGCTGCCCTTATCTCCTCAGGCAAGTCATTTTAAATTCAATGAGTCCTGACAACAAAGGCTTTGTCACCTTTGTGTTGAGCCTATATTTCTATAAGTCTTATTTCTGAGGGAACATCAGGTACTAAAAGATAAAAAATGTTTTATCAGTAATGTGTTGTAATTCATTTGAAAAGAAACAGGTGGGCAATTCCGGGATGCCAGGATCGATGAACTATGAATGTTGAACTGCAACTAACTATTTCATTAGTTATTAATCGTTTGGTCTTTAAAAGGTCAACAAAAAAAGTCACCTCTTCAGATGTCATGTTTCCCAACAATATCTGATTTAAACTTATTTAAAACACAGAAGTAGTAAATCCTCACATTTGATAAGCTGGAACCAGAGAGTATTTGCTTAGCTTAGCTTAACTCTTGTTTGAAAAGTGAATCAGGAACAAGAAAAGTCTCCTTTTTAAAAAATGTGACATTTACGGTGTTAAATCAGGAATTGAAACTTTTGTGGCCTCGTCTGCTCTGCTCCACTTGTCTGAACTGCCTGACAGGTGTTTTGATGTGAATTTAGATGTGTTTTTAGTTTTTTTTTAATGGTGAAAACTTTCTTGTAATGCAAATCATGTGAAAAGAATCACACAGCACCAACATGGATTCTTCCTCACCTCCCTCTGGCATTAACCCTGTGTGTCCCTTCCTTGCAGGTATTCTCCATCGTGGTCTTTGCAACCATCACAGCAGAAGGCTACATTAACCCGTTGACCAGTGGTGAGACCAAGTGCATGTTCAACAAAAACGACCAGGCCTGCAGCTACGGCGTCGGAATCGGCATCCTGGCCTTCTTGGCTTGCGTCATCTTCCTAATTCTGGATGCCTACTTCCCGAAGATCAGCAACGCCAAGGAGAGAAAAATCATTGTTGTAGGAGATTTGGTCTTCTCAGGTGAGAGTCAGGTTTCGCTGTAGACCGCTCGTGCTAGAATGAAGGAACTGTGCCCTAATACAGGAAGTGCAGCCTAGTTAAATTGAATCCTGTCGTCGTGTTTCATCTTGCTTTTTCTTTTTTATTTCTCTGCTTTGACTTGACATTTTCAACACGGGCCAGCGGGGTGGACGTTCCTGTGGTTCATCTGCTTCTGTGTCCTGGCCAACCAGTGGTCCAAAACGGACTCCTCTGCCGTCGCTGGCGACGCCGCCCGGGCCGTCGTGGCCTTCTCCTTCTTCTCGATCGTCACCTGGGTGAGCATCTCGCCGCCTCCCGATACACGATAACGCACGACTCCAGCTGCTTGAACGCTGCAGTCGTGCTCTTACTAATCCAGACCTCTCTCATCAGGCTCTCCTGGCCTTCTTTGCGCTTGGAAGGTTTCGCCAAGGCGTCATTGAGTTTGACCAGGAGTACAGAGACCCAGCCAATGACCAATCCACTCCATACCCGCCTTCTCCGTACACCAGCAGCAGCAGCGGCCCCACGGGCTACCAGCAGTCGCCTTTCTCCCAGAACCAGGGGCAACCAGGAGAGTACCAGCCACCAGCTTATTGAAGCTTATTTTTGTTTGTTTATTATTATTTTTTAAATGAAGATGCGTGCCAATTGTTTCATTTACAACTCGGACTGTTCTCCGCACTCCCATTTTCTTCCTGCAGAACGTGTTTGCTTGTTTGTTTGTTTTTTTGGGGTGCACTGATACGTTTTTAGTTTGTTTCTTTGCGGTAAGTTGGTTGGGGGGTTTTTGCTGTGTTGTTCCAAAGTGCCAAACACAGCAGCTGAACTTTTGTTAGGAAGGAGTGGATGCTTGTGCCATCGTTTTGTAACAGCAACAACATATCTGCAGTTATTTCAGCGCCCCCTGTTGTTTGATCTGTAAGTGCAACGCGAGAGCTTTTAATATCCAAGCACTAATCAACAGGTTAGGATTGACTTTGTTGCCAGGAAATCTGCTTTGCATTGTCAGGATGGACAGTTGACTTTTTTAATTTTATTTTATGCATATGTTACTGTTTAGTAAATATAAATATATTTTCATTACTCAGATTACAGCAGTTCAACAACCAAAATGTAGTGATACAGTTCAGTACATGTTGTTTTTCTACCACAAACAAACTCATATTATTGAATCAGTGGGCCCATCAAAGGGATTCCCTCTGTAACTACTGTAGTGCCTTTTTTTTTGTTTTGTTTCATTTTTAATAATCAACCACTTAAAATGGCTTTTATGCACTGAAAAGCACACGTTCATTTCTTTGGGGCAGTTAATTGCCAATATCTGATCTCGGTTTGTTAATTTTAATGTTTGCAATTGTTTTGTTTTAAGGTAGCCAAACTATTCATGTGTATATGCTACCTCTGTAGAAGGAAATGTGCCTATTCTTCTTGAGTTCAGTTACTGTTTAAAAAAAATATCCAATTCAGTAAATGTTTCAGCCATAATTTGATTTATAGGAATGTAGTGATTTTGGGTTAAATTTATATATTTATTATCTGATTATACACTTAATCTTTTCAGTCCAGGTTTATGACAATCAAATTGTAATTCTTTACTTTATCTACCTTTTCTTTTCCTTGTTTTCACTGTAGTATCCACAACACGAGTCGCAGTTTCACTATTGTACTCAAAGGCTTTACAATAATTCCCCATTAAAGTGCCTCATACAGTATTCTGTATCACAATGGGTTTGTCAAATAAAACTGTTCTTGTTTTGAACTTCTGGCTCAGCCCGTATCTTGTAAAAGAATGAGCCGGACTCTGTGCAGGGCTTTGCTCCCTTGGCAAATATTTGATTAGTGATGGTGTTTGTGAATGGAGGAACTTGTGAAGTGTGCAGATGGCACCGCGATGATGTTAAGATAATAGATAAAAGATCTATACAGAAGAAGAAAATAAAGATCTCACACGTGCATATTTTCACATTATCTTATCTAGACTATAACCAAAGATACATAAATTAAGTCAGTCAGTGTTGAGACTGGAAACAAAATGACAATAGAATAATGTAATAATACTAGATGTTGAATGAGATGTTCTTTGTTACATTTTTATTCCACGATTTAATGAGCTTTGGAAAACCACTTATCATACTTTAATTCATTTCACCATTTGAAGATGCAGTTTGGTGGGAAGTACGTAAAGCTTTGCAAAATGTATGTAAGGCTTACATTTCTTAGATTCTTCCCAAATGAACATTTTTTCAAACAACAAAGGGAAGAACAAAGCAGTAAAAAAGCTATAATAAAGAGATGGACACAAACAAATCTATAGAGCTGAGGTAGTATATTGCTACATAAAGAGTACAGAAGTAAAAATGAAGAATGAAATCTACCTAACAGTTCAGTATCCCCTCCACGTATGGATCAATGTCAAACTCCTTGAAACTAAGTTTCCAAATTAGAAAGAAAAGAGGCTCAAAAGCCTTCAGAAATTAACCCACAATTTTTCTCCTTTGCCTTTGAGTTTAGGATCTTTCAAGATCTTGTGCATTCTTCTTAAGTGTAAGGTAACTGAATCTAGGTGTCTTATCACACCCAATGCATTTGGTAATAACTTTGTTCAACAACTTTTAAAAAAGGAGGGGAAAAAAACATTTTTCACATTTATCTTGTGCTGAGAAGTTAATATATTTTATGGATTTATAAGATAATTTACTTAACTGTTTAGCTTGTCCAGAATCAGAATCCGGTTTATTGCCAAGTAGGTATTCCCATACGAGGAATTTGTTTTGGTGCGTGGGTGCCAACAAGAGCAATATATACAGAAAAATTAAAAAGATTAAATAAAACCACTATGAATACTATGAAGTGTATGCTTCGGGTGGACACGGCCACTTAAGAATAGAGAGAACTTAGCAAAAATATATATATATTTCACCTAAAAATATCATGTAAAAATTGAAACATGGATGAAGTAGGTAACGGTAAGCGGTGATCTCCTAGTTTTAAAAATTTCGACAGTACCTGAAAGCATCGTATGACAACTCCTCCCAAACCCCTCCTCGCTCGCGCAGGCAGTGCACGTTGTTGTCGTCATCAGTGCATACAGGAAGTAATGATCGGCTGCCTGGTCAAGGGGGAGCGGAGGAAAAGGAGCCGAAGAAGGAGGAAGCGATAGAAAATAATGACATCTGCTCTTCAGCCACCACCAGCGGACTGCGAGCGGAACGTCTGACACCCGCGGTGAGTACGAACACGGAGGGAGAGGCGGCTGGACCCGAAACGAAACTCGGAACGCAGCGATTTACCGCTGTGCATCTGTGTTAACCTCTGCGCTGCTGGCAGTGCGGCGACGTTGAGCTAACACACAAAACACGCTGGCCCCCACGCAAAGACGTCTTTGCTACACACACACACACACACACACACACACACACACGCAGAGATGGGAGGAGAGAGCCCTAACCTCGCTCACATCCTTAACTCCACAAGCTGTATAATTGTAATAATGAACATGATTAATGAAGCTGTTGTTTGTGGATAAAAGGGCTGCAAATAGCAAAGGGGGAATGAACCCCGGACCACTTTTGGGGACCTCTGAGATGGTTCCAATGGTCTCACCTGAATGAGAAATACTCAGATATCACTCTTGTGGATCCATTTATCATACAGCATCTTCTCATTGGATAAAAGCAGGTCCAAAGTGTGATGCACATCTGTTTGACATGCAGAAGTTTGGGAATCTGCCTTACAGCTATAAGTGAACTCTTTATGGGGGGGGGGGGGGGGGGGGGGGGGGGGGGGGGGGGGGGGGGGGGGGGGGGGGGGGGGGGGGGGGGGGGGGGGGGGGGGGGGGGGGGGGGGGGGGGGGGGGGGGGG
>JAVQJD010091094.1:0-15348 GCA_036023655.1 Nannoperca australis
AGGACTGCCTTCTTTCACCTACGTAACATTGCAAAAATCAGGCACATCCTGTCTCAAGCAGATGCAGAAAAACTAGTCCATGCATTTGTTACGTCTAGGCTGGATTATTGCAACTCTATATTATCGGGGCTGCAACAATAAGTCCCTTAAGACTCTGCAGCTGATCTAGAACGCTGCAGCACGTTTACGTTTCCCTTCTTGGGACCAACCAAAAGGTTAGTGTGCATCACTGCTAATATCTGTTATGGTTGGTTTGACGGAAAACATTTTATGGCATTTCTGATTGAACACTGGAAAACTGGAAAAAAAGAGGACACAACAACATGACGTCGTTCAAAGAGCTCCAGTCTAAGGTCAAACCATGTGGAAAACATGACGGAGACATGAGCTTTCTGTTAGTCATGTTTCCATGTGAGGAAGGTTACAGCCTCCTCGTCTCCCCACACACATCTGATGTTTCCAGCCTTTCACTTTAACTCACAGGCTTCCTTCATGAAGTCTGCTTCTGCTTTTATCCACACACCAAATTTTACTCCGCAATCAATGTACTCCTTAAGCCAAGCATTAAAACATGTGCGATAGTTTTAGAGTTTTGAAAATATCTGGCATTTACACTTTTTACAGGTTTTTATGCAGAAACAAAAAATGTGCCCAAAAATGTTTTCCTTTGGATGGACAACACACTTTGTTACTATCATATCAGATCAGCTTTAAACCACGAGAGCCGTGTATCTAGGAATCAGATCATCTAAGAAGGAAATACTCACACACACAAAAAAAGATTACACCAAACAAGTACGTCAGTACATTATTTCAAAATCCTGGAATACAGTGAACGCAGATGATCCATTGTCCATTATTCCATCCATTATCTATATCCGCTTATCGTCAGAGGGTCGCAGGGGCAACAGTGACGTCAGGTGAGAGGTAGAGAGTGCACCCATGGCAATCAATCACAGGACAGACTATAGTGACAACCATTCACACGCACCCTTTAAACCACCAGTGAACCTAACCTGCATGTCTTTGGGTGGAAGCCTCTTGCTGTGAAGCGTCGGTGCTAGCCACTGCACCTCCAGTACCCTGCTGTGTTACCTTTAGCATGTTTCTACAAATCTATGTCAAGAAAGTCATTGAATGTATCGCATCAGTGTTGAAATAATGCCAGATCCACTAACTGTGTTTCCTCTCTGTTAGAGTGTCTGTGGTCATCTGTTAAGTGTGTTTGCGTACGTGGGTGGTTGTTGATGCACAGCTCTGTATTGCATTGATGAAATTACACAGTACAATGGGCAGCCACCCGTTTGTGTTCCCTCCAGCAGAGTGTCTCATATGGTTAAAGACAAGTAAGCCGGATTTGCATATTTCAGGCAAATGGGGAATAGGCTTTGTCGGGTGGGCTTAGTGCTAAAGCCTCATCGACCAGCACTCACAATGCCACTATGCAGAGGAGGCAGGGTCGGAAGTGAGAGGCTGTAGAGAAGTTGTGCTTTGATTGTCAGCTGCTGGGGATTTTCTCAACTTAAAGATCAGAAATGCACCCATATGTAGCAGCTGGCCGGGATCCAGTTTCCAGCCATTTTCCAGCCACCAATCCCCCCCTCCTCCCCCGTTTCCCGACAGGGCATATGTCTAGATTACACTGTAAACATGCCAATTCATTCATTTGCAGGTTGTCACCATGACACAGCGCTTCCTTCACTAGAGCACATTCACACATAAACCCACGTGTAACAGCCCACAGTCCACTGCAGAGTCAGTTTCTTTGTTCAGGCCGTGGTTCGGACAGTACGTTTCTCAGATTTACAGAAGATGCTGCAACTCCAATAATGTTTGCTGCCAGTCTAGTTGTCGTTATTATTGATGTGTTTTTAACAGAATAAACTTTATATAAAAATATAAAATATTCTTGATGTCACACTTTACACTTCCCTAAAACTTGGAAACCAGCATAAGGTCTGTATCTGTGCTGAGAGGCAGGAGAGCTGCAATATTTCCCCCCCACCCTCAAAGCCCAAAGTTTCTGCTCAGATGTGAGGTGGAGGATTTCTGCACATATGATGCTGGCTTTGTGAACAATACTTGGTGTGCCTCTCTCTCTGTCCCTCTTCTTCCAAAGCTGTCCATGTTTCTGACCTATGCATCACCACCACAACATTAATCTGACCTTTAAATATTAAGGCCTACCAGATATATGCCTTGTTGTTGTTTTTATCTGTATGTACGCTACATACAAGAAGACAAAAGGCGACTGCCACAGAGGCCAGACAGGACCTCCTCCTGCTGCCAATGCTACGGAAGGGATGCGCTGCCCCGAGGTCTGTGTTGTCTGTGTGTGTTACAAAGGCTTACACTCAGATTGACAATCTAAATTGGGGGACTAGGAGACCTGTCAGGATGACACACCGAAGGCTCATTACAACAAAGTAAAAACACACTCTAATGCTAATGAAGTGTGCTCGGGGCTCAGGTAGCAGCTGAGACCAGCACCGTGTCTCAGCCCTGTCCTTGAGACTATATACTCACACTGAACTGACAAACAATAATAAAGCAGCACACACTTATTCAAATGTGTGGACATTGTTGACGACACACACACACACACACACACACACACAGAATAGGCTGAAGGTGAAAGAATGTGAGAAATAAACAAATCAAGGTACAGTAGTCAGATTGTTTTTTTAATCTAACTTTCCTGTTTGTAAAGTTTTGTACAATTAAACTGCAAAAACAAGTGAAAGACAATGTTTTATTCAGTAAGTACAAAAGAGAACCATCGTCACAGTATGATGGAGCCATACTGAGAGGGAGGCTGCGCTAAGCTCTAGTGTGGAGTTCTTGTCCTGTCTCAGTTGAGTGGCCTGTCTTGAAACCAGACTGGTGGGGGTGAAAAGAAAACACTGTAATAACGTAATAATGTAATAAGTCAGATGTTAACCTTTCTGTCTGGATGTTGAAGTCACAGAGAAGTACGAGCAGGGGATGCGATACAGTAAGATAAGTAAGTGTGGAATCAGATCCAGAGTAAACCTGAGATCAGTAAACCAGTGCCCCCCCCTCTGCCCGCAGGTCTGGGTGGGTGAAGGACCGTAGGGGTGTTGGTGAGTGCTGCAGGGGTGTACTTGTTCTCTGGTGTGAGCCACAAATGTAGCATGCAGCATGCAGTATTAGTAGTAACAAAAGCACAATCTGCACTATGCCTTCAGCTTTATTTACACCCGTGGCTGACAGCAACACTACCGCATCACTGGTTGATATGGAGGAAAACAAATAGAAGTACCACTTAACATTTTTCTAACTGAATCATGTGCAAGCAGGAATTGTGACAAGTCTACAGAATTTACTTTTTATTTTCAGAGCTTAAAAGGATGTTACACAACTGTGGTGTTGTGCTATTAGCCGCGCTATTATTTAAAAAAAAACAGCTACGCCTGGCCTACCATAATACATCTGCTGAATAAATCGATTTAGCAGTTTTAAACTACTACCGATGATGTAGTAAGTAGCATGTGGTTTCAACTCTCAGAGAGAGAGTCCAGAGAAAACAAGGAGGCGTAGCCACAGATTAACTGAGTCTTGCAGGAAGCTGACAAGGTGTTGATGTGGTGTGTGGAGTGGGAGTGGTGGATGAGATTAGAGAGGTCACAGCGATGTCGTGAGCAGGTGTGTGGTCTATATTATCTATGAGAAGAGTGCTGTGGAGGGATTGAAAGAATACACGTGTGAGATGAGGAAAAAAGCAGATATATAGACAAAGCAAAAAGATACTCAGCCCTGCCAATGTCAACCCGTCAGCTCACTTGTCCTCTCATGAAGGACTCCTGCGAAAGACTCCCTCTCTGTGTGCCTGAGTCTTTGTATGATGAGGCTGCCTCTCCAAACAAGCAGTGATTGCTTAATTAGCTACAGAGATACTAACCACCCCTCCAGGTAATTAGCAATACAATGACCCTAATGGGGGTGGCCTGACCGCTCATTAAACAAATCAGTTACAGATCAGAGAAGAGGTGTGATGAGGTCCTTAACCATACCTAGCTTGCACAAACCCTAGACTTAAACAGGATACTCTGTATATACCAAGAAAATAAGAATAGACTAACCGATAGTTATCTGACAGCACAACTTACTGACGCCAATGGTTAAATCAATCAAACTGAAAAGGCTGGAGCAGGGGACTAAACTCGAGTGAATGAGTTGCCAACACAGCAGGTAGAACACAGTCAGAGAGTGGAAAATATCCACTGATACGCATTCAACCCTAGTTTGCGGGCCTCTGCACACCTCACTGTCTTTTACACAGGATGGTGAACATCATGCAGATACTGTGCATCGAGCCTCTTCGTTTCATACGGTGTTTACGCTCCTCTGAGGGTCTACACTTTGCAGATCGTAAAGTTCGGGTGTCGAATGTCTAGCACCCTTCTCTCTCTCGCTCGCCCACACTCAGCTATTCCAGGCTGGGGTGTGCTCACCCTGGCCTCCCTATGGCCCTTTCACTATGGGCCTGTTGCGTCTTTCCCTGCAGCATGATGGAAACAATGGGTGGACCATTATCCTACCATGCACTCCCACGCTGGACCAGACACTGAAGAGGGGTTACGCACTGCAATTCTGCCGCCTACCTCCGTCCTTTATTGGTCATATTCATGCCTCTCCTTCTGACCTGGCTGAGATTCTGGAGTTAAAAGAGGAAATAAATTCTCTCCTGAGGAAGTGATGGCTGCTATTTCGCTGTGCCGCGTGCTCAGAGGTTCTTTTCCCTTCTGCTTTTGGACTCCCAAGAAGTCATGGGGTATGCTGCCGATCTTTGATCCACACACACTCAACCATCACATTGTGCATCAGCTGCACCGCATGCTGAAGACAAAGGATCTGCAGGAATGCATTCCACCGTAAGATAACATCTATAGATTCCCCATACTGCCGTGCCTCACGAAGTCCCTGCGTTTTGTGGACAGGGGCAGATTCTTCTGTATTGCTGCTTCCCATTCGGATACTGTCTGGCTCCCTATATGTTTCCCAAATGTGTGGAAACAGCACTGAACCTGCTCAATCCTGACAAACGAAGATGCAGGCTGATTCTCACCTCATCACTATGGGAAACCACTGCCCCACACAGCTCTGGTGATTCAGCAGGTCAGACAGATGGGCTTCTTTTTTCAAACTTATTAACTGCACTCTAAAACATTTGATCATTTGGTCCTCCCCCATTGCAGGACTGGATTTTCAGTAATTTGCGGTATTACAGATTTAAACATGATTTAAATGAACAGCTACATTTTAGGACTAATTCATCCAGGGTGTGCATGTTTGGCTCACAGTGGACTATTGTCTTACACGAGAGCAAAGTTCAAGTAGCTGCAAAAAATATATATTCTCAATAAAACCCACATGAACTGAATTTCATCAGTTTGTGTGAATTGTTACTGGAGTTAATAAATATATAACATTTATGATTTAAAAAACAAGTCCGTTTTGATGAGTCTTTCCAGTTTGAGTGTTCTGGTCATTTCTCTTCTCTAAAGAAATGTGTTTTTGCATCCTGAAGCTGAACATGTTGGCAGTAGGTATGAATGCTGCATTGTATTGCCGACAACACTTCTGATGAACTCCTTCTAACATAACGCAGCACAACACCACACAATTGCAGCCTCAGAACTGAGCACACAGTTGAGCCAGCATCTCTCTCTACACAAGTGGAAGTCTAAAGCTTCACAAAGGTATTTACTGCATCAGTTCTATTTTACAGGTGTCCATGTCGTGTGTGCCTACCACGATATATATATTCGTATACGTAGTTGTTCATGGATGAGAACACACACGTTCACTGCCACGACTACATTTAGTGTTGCTAATCTGTCACCCCTTCAGCATCCAAACTAATTCAACCTGTAAAGCCCACGCCTTGGCTAATCCAACTCTCTGGCATTTACATTTAGAATGCTTTTGGTTTATCAAATCATCCCAACATTGTGGTGAATTCACTTTCCCTAAATCCCCTTTGGAGAGGAGATTAAAATGGTGGAGCAAGGCAGGTCAGGGGGAAAATAAAAGCAAATTGAAAGGTGCTCATTTGTCAGCTTGGCTGCTTTCGTGGAAGCCTTATTGTGTCAAAATGTAATTAGTGCTCTTGAGACAACGCTTTCGAGCGGCTGTGGTCTTTGTAATTCCAGGGGGCATTCACTGTGCAGTGCCGTGTCAAAGCCTAATGCTTTTCATTGTACAGCCCATCTACTGTCCTCACACACCTAATCATCGAGATATAATTATGGACATCCAACACTGAAAATGGTTCAGCATGAATACTCTTAAAAGAGATGCAGGTGGCTTATGATCTATTTCTTATGCTGTAATTTTCTCGCTGCACTTCTCACTTGCACTCTGCCATCTCCTCCACACACACACACACACACACACACACACACACACACTCTGCTAAGCTGCAGGGTAATGGATGGACCAGGAGAAATTAGAGGTGTCACTGTGGTGCTAAACACCAGGCAGTAAGAGAGCTATTCCAATTTAGCAAGCACAGTGGGGCCTCTGATGTGCAACTGCACTCTGGCTGAGCAGTGAATATGTGCACGTGTGAGCTCATGAACATCCTGAAAGGGATTTTAGATTTGTGTAGCCAGTCAATTTAAATGCACCCGTCAGAGGCAACGTTTTTTCTGTTTAGTTATTTTATTTACACAAAAAAGGTACAGCAGCTTACGGGATGGTGAGGCATCAAAAGGTCAAATCTAAGAGACAGACAATCACACAGGTGGGAAACACACAAGAGCTGGAAGGGGTGTATATTTCAAAATTAAACAGGAAACAATAAATGAAAGACATGAATTAAAGAAAAACATAACTTAGGGAACAGATTGTGACAGAGGCCTGTCTTAAAATAGATTTAGTCTGTTCGGGTTTAAATGAAACCGACTGTAAGAGGGAGCATGAGAGCTGCTGCTGAGGGAGTATAGACTATTTGGAATATCTAAATGAAGATGAACATGCACTACAGATACAGATACACTTCTTAATGGGAATAATTCATTAAATAACCGAAATAACTTTTCGAGGTCGCTTTCATGTACAAAGGAAATGCACAGGGGAGAACATCTTTTCTTAAGTCCTTTACCTGCTTCTCTCCAGGTTCTGATCACTTTGGAGAAAGAACACCATTAGAAACCCAAATAAACTCAAATGGTCCTTTGAATAAAAGAAGAATAAAGATTGACACAGGCAGTGGAATATATTTATATATATCATACATTAATAATGAAGATATCCTTCCTGAAGTTGTTGAAATGTTGTTGGTTACGTTTCCATATGCATGGGATTCACTGCAGACTTCAGTAATACGGGTTTTACTTACAATAACTGGATTGTTTTCTGAACAGATTCTTTTTGCCATTATCTTGTCTCCAGTTTCACAGCAGACGGTGTTTTTTATTCCATTCAGGAAAATTAGACCATTTAACCCAGGTGTTGTCATTTAGTCTTACCTACCTCACTCCAGGACTCTATGGTCATGTTCATTATTGCTACCTAAATGTTCTAGTTTAACTTGGACACACTAAAGCTTACTCTTGGCTTAATCTCAGCCCTGTCTGTGAAACTGACCCACATCGTTTCTCTTAATATGAAGTCTATTCACAGTTTGGTCCTAATAAAATAATAATACCTCACTATCAGTAGTTTTAATAGAGGTGGCAATTCAATCTTCAAATGCATATCATGGTGTTAGTATTACCTTGATTTGGTTTATCACTTAATTTAATTTATCCACCACTAGTAATTTGACCATTTCTACCAGTGTGTCTCTTAAAAGAACGCAGACACATTAATTACATAAGATTGGCATTAATTGGGTGATGGCCCTTCATAGAAAATCTGTTTCCTGGCAGGAGGATTGCACAACAGGACAGTCACAGCACATGGGTCTGACAATAACAGTCAGGGATCAGATTTCAAGTCATGAGAGAGGGGACTAATGAAGCTTATAATTCTTGCTCTACAGATCCATGATTGAGATATAGGACTGGGCTCTTCATTATGGTTTTAGGTGGCTCTGAAAAGAGTCTTTGTGGGTTTTTTTAGATTAGGGCTGGAAGGAGATTAGGGTGTTGGGCTCTATGGGCGTCTGCCAAGCCACTGCACCAGCTGGAGAGGAAAAGTAGGTTGTTAAATTCTTTCTCGCTGACATTGCCTCATTGGGGGCATTTGTGCTGCCCACACTGGCGCTTTGTTGCACTGCTGTATAAGGCTCTACAGACAGGTTGATAACATTTACCTTGCTGTGGAGAATGTGTTTTGTCTTTAAACTCTCTGTCTTGCATAGGATGCACAGATGTTAAATACGCAGTTCAGGACATACCAGCTGATGTCACATGATGACACGTTTCAAGTGTTTACAATATTTTTGTTTAACAGTGATAGACAGTTTTCACCCAGCCCTGCACTTCCCCTCAGCTTTGCAGAGTGTTTCAGCATCTTCCAGCTCACTGGTTTGGTTTTATGACCCAGGACTTTACTGTTTTGGTTCATCTTCAGTGCTCTCATAGTGTCGTTTTGAGCAGCAGCAGGCAGCTGTAAAAAGCCACTGTCCACTACTCTGCTGCTCTGTAGCTGCTCTGTAGCTGCTGCTAAAAAATGTAGTTACTTGTCAAGGATGGAGATGATATCATTAACACATGTACAATGTTATACAATTCAATACAACAGTCCTGCAATACATCCTAACTTAACTTAACTTAACTTAACTTAACTTATAATGTTTGGTTTTTGATGAAACAGTCAGAAAGGCGATCAGTGATCATTTCTGAGGTTGTAGAGGGTGTCCTGTCCAACCCTGCAGTTCACTGTTTTTTCTCTCTAAGTGTGTCACAGTCGAGTTTTTACTTGAGATTATGTTGTTGCCTGTATGCCTGTCTAAGCAGGGTATATAATCTAGGCTTGGTCAGTGTCATGAGTAAGAACAAGTGCAAATGAGTCACATGTCCGCAGCCTACAGGAGGATTGACTGACACTGACAGGACAGCTGAGGTGAAAAAACTAAACAAAAACATCTCTACCAATTCCTCACAAATACAAATAGGATTAGTGCAGGTTTCCTGACCATGTCCACACATCAAGGTGCTGTGGTAGGAAACCAAGTCACGATACATTTCTATGCATGCATGCATCTGCACATCTGTTAGTTTGTGTGTGTGTGTGTGTGTGTGTGTGTGTGTGCTTGCCCCCGCCGCACCCTGCCATCCCCATGTTATCCCTTCTGACCTTGTTTAACCTGGAATCCAATCAGATTTGTGCAAAGACCCGAGGGCCTGTCAGATGTGTCAGCTTCAGCTCGCCATGGACTGCACAGCCAGATGTTTGTTCACTATGGCATCTGCCTCGCGGTGCTTTAACTATCTCACTGTTACTTTCTCATCCTGTCTCTATCTCCTTCTGTGTATGCCACTCTCCTCTATGTTCACCCCTCATTTTTGCTAATCTCTTGGAAAATACTACTTTGCACACACAATATTTATGTCATTTTCTGGAGCATTCAGAGTGCAGATGAAGCAGTGAAGCCACTGTACTTGTCTAATGAATAATGTGTGGGTGATCGACACAGTGGACTGATGATAACAGCTGCAGAGCTTGGCAATTTGTGAAATCCCTTAAGATCACAAATTCACATCCTAATCATATTAATATACTAATATTATTGACTCAACAAGCATAATGTGTCCCTGCAGTTGTCTCATAAATTACAGCTTGATGGGCAGGTAAACGTAATGCCTCCTTATCTGCCCTCTGATATTGTGTTATTTAATTTCCTAATGTCATGCAAAAGACAAGAACAACTGTGGAGTTGAAACTGTACAAGGTTTAATGAACTGTGTACATGTTTCATTCCTGAGAAAACACTCAGTGTATGAATATTATCAGTAATATTTGTCTATCCTGGGGCCTTCGTGCTGTACTTACTGTTAGTGCCACACACCAGGTGAGGTGAAAATCCTCTTCAGGTCAAAGTTATTGAATGATATTTTGTGGAACACACCGAGGATTATGTAAGCTCCAGGTTAGTCACATTCTCTTTCCCTCGCTCGGCCTCCATGAGATGAGATTAAATCAGCAGTCACCGTGCAGCCTCTGCCTCAGCATGACATGATGTTTGCTCTCTGGCTGCAAAATAATCTGAGAGCTGGCTCAGAAAAAGTGGGAATCGGGTTTTAGTGTATAACGCTCCTGGCAGCTGCCTGCTGAGATCTCTATCTATCTTATTAATTCATGTTTTGGTGATTTGTCATAATATCTTTATATCTCCCAATCTTCAAGCAAGGATCTCGAATGACACTCTCCCAGGCTGTACAAGAATCTCCATAATCCTCAACTAGCACTGGGAGATGTGCTCATTGTCAAGTTCAATCACTCAAACCATACTGTTCATTCATTGTGTAACATTCTGCAGAGCCCGTGAGGTGTCATGGAGACGATTAAATAAAAATGGGTGCACTCTGTAATTTGTATGTATGGATAACTTAATTTTTATCTTATTTGAATATAATTGGATTTATTTTCCTTCTCCTCTCTTGTGGAGGGCAGCAAACGCCTTTGGTGTGGTGCATTCAGTGAGCCAGAAGTTTGAAGAAGACCTTTCCTCTGTAACATTAGTTACTACATTACGTTGCTTGATGGCTCATGCTCAGAGAATGAAGTGCAGCTAAAACATTTTTGATTTGAGTGAATTGATTTCACTGCAGCCACTCATTCATGACGCCTGATGTAATACATTGTTCAGTTGTTTTAGTTCAGTGTTGTGTTTTTGTATGTTAAACAGTGTACGTGTGGAGGTGCAGGAAAATATTCTGATAATAAAGTCAAATCAAATCAAAATAAAAGTCAGGAGACTCAGGTGTTGGTCCTGCGGATGCTGCCAGAGGACGTACTAGTAATGTGGAAGATCAGCATACTTAAGCTGTTGTCTGCATGGACACAGAGCTGGTGTTGACTGTGAGAGATGAGGCACTTCCTGTGTATTTCCTTGTGCTATGTGAAGGAACAGTGGTGGTGGTGAAAGAAAGCCACTAACACATTTGAAATCTACCTTTTATTACAAAAACAATAAACCTTCATCTCAACTGCTGTTGGCAAGTTACCAATAAATCATTTTCTGTCTCATAGAAATGAAATGACTCACTCTGATCACCATTTAACAAAAATAAACATTATTGGAGGTGATTAAGAACAACAATGGTATGGTGTGCCTTATCTTAATCAAAATATATTAGCTTATTATTTGTTGTTATATTATGGAACACAACTCAGAACATAAGTGTGTGTGTGTGTGTGTGTGTGTGTGTGTGTGTGTGTTTGTGTGTGTGTGTGTGTGTGTGTAGCAGGGGATGGATATGGCATACATCAGACTAACACATTGGATGAACTGTATAATGAAGATGCCTGACACCGCCACAGAAAAATATGTAAATGATGAACAACTCATGCTGACCGAAGCGCCCCGTCCAAAGAAACAACACAGAGGTCACATGTCTCTGAGATAACAGAAGAACGAGGACTCACACCGAAGGGATCTGTGTTGTCAGATGAACACACGTGACAGTGGAAATGCTGCTGAAAGGTGAGTGGAGTGTTTGAGGAGGGCCATGCATGAAGCAGGTGCAGAGTGGAGGCAGCGCTTCATGTGGCCACGCTGTATAGGCTGTGTGTGGATCAGTAGCAATGCTGCCATCATTCACTGTAAGGACATTTCTCTTCTCCACACTCCGCTCTGTCAACTGTCCTGTAGCTTCCTTCTGTTTCCAGTCCGAGGAGTGTCTTTCCTCCCTTTAGTCTGGTCCGTGCGACTACTCCGTCCCTTGTTGCACTGCGTTCGCTCTCTGCAGTGATGGTTTGCAACGGCTTACATCGGTTTAATGTGACCCGTTCTGCCCTGGTGGGCACTGACTGCTGCTTGTTTTTTGGTTGTTTTGGTATAGAAAGTGAGAACGTTGCAGGTCGACATAATTTTGGTTGAAGTCTCTTCAGTGGGCCAACAGGAAGGGGAGGAGCTTATGCAGGAACAGGAGAGTGATGCAGAGGAGGGGGTCCATGGTGCTCATCACACTGCAGCCTGGATGAGAGAGAAAGGTAGAAGATAAAGACAAAGAAAATTACAGTTCACACAGTTTTGATGAATAATGTTACTAAAGGTGGATCTAGAGATATTTCACTGGATAAGGACCAACGTCATTTAGATTCCTCCTCTTGCCATCATGAATGTTTGTACTAAATGTCATTTCAATCCATGAAGTAGTGGCCATCCGCAGATCAATGAGCCCATGGACAATCACTTGGTTGGTTTCTTCTTATGTAAGTGGCATTGCTGGAACAAAAAAGAAGTCCAAGCACATCGCAGGAAATGTTCCACCTCATCACAAAGCACAATGTAATAATGAGCCTGCCAAAATATCACCAGTGTTAATATTCCACATTTAAAACTGGAATATGTGCTGCAGCATCCATCCCATAAACATCCTTAAGGCTGACCACTCAAACAGATTTGACCCACTCAGAAATATTGAGCTACGGCCCGATCAGACCCCCCCCCCATCTCTTGTCAGCAGATATCTGTGTGTACGCTGAGCTGAGGTGTTCTCAGATGTCAGTCAATAAAAGCTTCCACTTTTGTTGTTGAATTTATGGGATGTACTTTGCTGAATGACACAGAATGTAAGTTGAGGAGATTAGACCAGACCTCATGTTTAACCTGGACACCCCCGCTCACAGGTGGCCTCCCCAGCTCACCTGGTACACTTATGCAACCCCCCCATAATAAACTCCCCACCCTGTGGAATTTGTAACAAAATAATCTACCAATGTAATGCAAGCAATGAAAAGTATTTTATAAAAACTGTTTCATCAACAGCGTGGGAGTAAAAACATCTACACGACATGAAATCATTTTCTCGGATGAAAAAAGAAAGAAAGGCAGGATGTGTTGACTACAGTGGACTCAGTGTCTGGCACAGAGCAGATCACCTGCTGGACCACACCGAGGATGAATCAGCCTCGCTGATGACTGATGTTGTCCTTGAAATGTAATCTGGGTTCCATAAGAGTTTCATGGAAATACTTCACACTGCCAGAGAAGGAGAAGTGGATGAAGATATTTCCGGCTTTTATAAAGATCAACCTTGAAAACTTAAATGTGCTTCAAGGAACATTCAAATCCATTACGTTGATTAATAACATTAAAATAATTCTTCAGTTTGTTTAGCCTCTTCTCTTTCATGAGCACTGTGGAGGGGAGAAGGGTCCAGCTGCTGACCACACTTCAGACGCATGAGGCCTATTTTTAAAGAAATATATTAAAACGCCCACATTAGTCTGCTCAAGACGTTAAGGAGTGTTAACGTAATCCTTCCTGTCAGAAGCTAAATATTCTTCCTTGTCTGCTGGTGGACGTTCCATAAAGTGCAGGGGCAGCTAACATTGACATGTTAGACAGATTGTAATATGTATACACACCACACAGACTCTGGAATCCAACTGAAAACATAAAGGTAAAGGTTACACAAAATAACAAATACAACAGCTCATCTTTAACAGCTGACTGAGCAGGACTCATTCTCGTATTTGATGATTTGTGCTCATAAATAAATACTGGTAAACTTTGGTATGAGTCACAATAAAGGCAGTGGAGCCTTTAATTTGAATGCACAATAGCTGTTTGAAAAGCTAATCCTGCCTCTTTATCACAGCTAAACACGTAAGATCCAGACAGCTCATAACATCAGTGAGTGCACGCTCGCTGCCTTCACTGGGAAGATAAACAACACGACGCATGATCTTTGAAAAACAACTTTACATGTGCTTATTTACCATTTTTCCTCTTTAAAGTGATCTATGTCATGAACTGAATTTCCCTCGGGCGGGTCCTGAATGAAACACGACATTTCACTCAGCATTAGTTATTATTATTATTATACAACAAGTACAGGGGGAAATTATATTCTGCTAAATAAAACTAAATTGAGACACTTAGACAATGGCTCAGAATTAGACTGCTGGCGGGCCATGCTGAATACACGACACACCTTCAGTCAACACAGTATTTCTACAGTACCACAAGCGTTTGCTTTGTGATGCTTTAGACATGTAGGTGTATTTCTTGATATCCTGTTTGTTCTGGAGGTTTAAAAGCATGTGCCTCAGACAGTGAGGTCCATTCAGCAAGAAGACAACAAAGACGTGACACCGTGACAAGTTGACATTACCCAGCGGGACAGAGCCTGTGTGTGTTCAGATGTGCTAGACTGTGATCGTTGCTTCACTAAAGACTACTATCACTGTTATGTTTTTATCTTGAGTGTAGTGTCACACAGAAATCTCACCTCTGATCTGTCCTTCACTCTCAGTGTGTCTGAAGGTTCAGTACCAGGAGCTGGTGTGACTCACAGGAAGTCGGCTGAGGGTGTAATCCTGCCATTGGCCCACTATTTCAGTGGGAATTCTCCTCCCTATCCCCTTTGTGTGACACTATTTAGCAAGGGAACCTGAGCGTAGCACCGCACAAGACGACAATACAAACAGGTCAGAGTGTTTGTTCCCTTATACCCAGATGATAATGGCTTCAGCCAGGCCTTTCTCCAGAGATGCTTGTCATTTTAATGACTGCTGCCTGAATGTTTTCTACTCTGCTCTTAGGTAATGATAACAAATATGTGTAAGAAACGCAGTAGAGTGCAGTAAAGACACTCAGTAGAGTGCAGTAAAGACACTCAGTAGAGTGCAGTAAAGACACTCAGTAGAGTGCAGTAAAGACACTCAGCAGAGTGCAGTAAAGACACTCAGTAGAGTGCAGTAAAGACACGCAGCAGAGTGCAGTAAAGACACTCAGTGGAGTGCAGTAAAGACACTCAGCAGAGTGCAGTAAAGACACTCAGTAGAGTGCAGTAAAGAAACACAGTAGAGTGCAGTAAAGAAACACAGTAGAGTGCAGTAAAGAAACCCAGTAGAGTGCAGTAAAGAAACACAGTAGAGTGCAGTAAAGACACTCAGTAGAGTGCAGTAAAGAAACACAGTAGAGTGCAGTAAAGACACTCAGCAGAGTGCAGTAAAGAAACACAGTAGAGTGCAGTAAAGACACTCAGCAGAGTGCAGTAAAGACACTCAGCAGAGTGCAGTAAAGACGCTCAGTAGAGTGCAGTAAAGACACTCAGTAGAGTGCAGTAAAGACACTCAGCAGAGTGCAGTAAAGAAACCCAGTAGAGTGCAGTAAAGACACTCAGCAGAGTGCAGTAAAGAAACCCAGTAGAGTGCAGTAAAGAAACACAGTAGAGTGCAGTAAAGACACTCAGCAGAGTG
>JAVQJD010091098.1:0-22309 GCA_036023655.1 Nannoperca australis
TGAGTAACACAGTGAAGTCATGCCTCAACATATGTTGCTAAACAATCAGGAGGAAAAACTTAGTTGGCCGCCTCTCTCCTGGCCTAAACATGTTGCTAGTTGCTGAAAAGAGAATATCACACATAGAATCTGATGTCTGACTGATTGCATAAACTGGTGTTTCACATGAATGTTAAACAAGTGTTTACTGTAAGTTTATCAGTAACTTACCTATTTGTGATGTATCTCTCATTCAGTGCAGCACAATTCATTTAATCACTCACTGATTAATTTAATTAATGCAGCCCCTTCTTGTTTCTCTCTTTATTTTGGCCCTAATGCACTTTTGGTTTGAAAAATGCTGTGTGAATCAATTTTACTTCCATGAATTTCTAGCAGCTGAGTTTTACTTAGCAACTCAACTGATTGAACCACCTGTCAGTGTTGGGACTTTGTCTGTAAAATATAACACGCAGCTAATAGGGTTAAGCTCACTATTTGTGCGTCTGTCTCTGCAGTCTGTGGTGTACTGCCACGGAGGACGGATCGGGTTCTATCAGGGCGACATCCGTCTCCTTCCAGATGACATGAAGGCCCTGCGGCCGACCATTTTCCCTGTGGTGCCTCGACTGCTCAACCGCATGTACGACAAGGTGAGAAGAACAGATAAAGAAAAGGCTTTTAAAGAAACCCTCTAAATTCTAAGAGAAATGTGTTAGGGAGAATAATGTGAGAGGAGAAATGTGACTTTTGTTCTTGCACTTGGGGTGGTGTTACCTGCTTTATGATTATTCTGGTGCAATTTATATAAATAGATGTACATGTTTTCAACTGCTGGAATGAGAAGGGACTGTCCCCAACCAAACCATTTGTCCTCTGCAGATCTTCAGCCAGGCTAACACCCCGCTGAAGCGTTGGCTGCTCAACTTTGCTGCAAAGAGAAAAGGTGCTGAGGTCAGCAGTGGGATCATTCGCAGCGACAGCATCTGGGACAAAATCTTCTTCAGTAAGATTCAGGTGAATAGTGTTTCCTCTCCCTGAGCTCAGTGTGCCAGCCTAAATACCACCACTGCAAATTTCATTCATTTCAGTGCATTTGTGAAGGAAGGTTCTTTAAAGTATTTCCTAGACTTTTGACAGAGTTAAGAGAAATGATCCAGACATTCCTAACTGTCTGGCAACTGTCAGCAAGGGTCTTTGTTTTTGTTTTTTACAGATTTTCACAGAAAAATCGGTAAAAGAAAAAAAAATGTCATACCCCGCACACCCTGCAAGAAGACACTGTTCACTGTAGTTTACAGAAAGACGGGTCCACTGTGACAATAACAGCTCAGAAAATGCTTATGGTAATAGTATGGTATGGTAAGAGACAAATGGGGAGAGAAAAAGATTATTATGCACCAGAGCTCCTAAAAGTAATTACAAAAACAATTTAACTATAGACAGTTTGAGCTGCAAATAGTCTTATAATCTGATTTTACCCATTCTTTGAATTCCAATATAAAGAAGCTGGTGCACCTGTGATATTGGTGTTGTATTTAACCACTTAGCATTTCTGGTACTTTTCCAAGTGACCTCTTTGCTTTGAAAGCTCCTGAAAACGTAGTTTTTCTCTATAACATCAAATATTCATGACTGAAATGGTAAAAAACTTTAAGTATTATTTATTAACAGGTTAATAATCAACAATTCAGGTTACCTGTTTCATCCGGACTGTGTGGGTGTGGTTTGTTTGGATTTCATGGATAGTGCCCAAACAAGCCAGGCCTTTAAACCAATATAAAAACCAAATCCAATATAAACGCCCACAGATTCTTTTTAAATTATTAATAATATTATTTTAACCACTCTGTATTAATAATGTGTTTCCTCACTGTACAGGCCAGCCTGGGAGGAAGACTGAGGATGATTATAACAGGAGCAGCTCCTACCTCGCCCAGTGTCCTGGGATTTCTCAGAGCAGCTCTGGGATGCCAGGTCAGATAAACACACACACACACACACACACACACACACTTACTCATGTTTGTACTGAATTCTCCAGGCACTAACCCTAACCACCACAACTACATACCAAACCCAAACCATTACCCTGTCCTTAACCTAAGCCTAGTTTAGCTTTAGGATAGCTTATACTGGCTATAATAGATATTTTTGTAAAAACAAAGTATTAGTAGTAGTAGTGATGAACCTACAGAAAATGATCACTCAAATCTGCAGCTTTACAGAGCTTTATAGTGACCTTCAGCTCATACTTTAGCTGTCCGGCCATCAACTTTACTGTTTTGGTTTACTCTCACCATCTTATAGTATTGTTTTAAGCTTTTAACCCCTTTTTGCAAAGAAAAAGCTTTAAAAAACCACTGTACACTAACTGCTCAGCACCAAACGGCAGACAGACACAGTTAGCGTCTAGCTGGTGAACATAGTGGAGCATTTAGCAGCTCAAGAAACAGAGAGGAAAGAGAATGAATATTGGACTAACATTTATCAAGTGGCTAGAAAACACTGTTGGCTGTGTAAATAAGCAACTGTTTGCTAACAAGTTCATTATATCAACTTAAAAGGTAATAATACAGTATGTCAATTTGTTTCCACTGCCCAGTAAAGAAGTGAGGATAATACAAAATATCCCCACTCTCAAAGTCTAAAACTCAAATTGGTCCTCAAAAACATAGGAACAAACTATTTACAATCAGCAAGCAGAACATGCACAGGGATACTTGCTTCTAAACAACACATTGTCACACATATAGAGAATTCACGCATCCCTCTCAACAATGTCTGTGTCTGTGTATAGGTGTACGAGGCGTACGGCCAGACAGAGTGCACAGCTGGCTGCACTTTTACCACACCTGGAGACTGGACCCCAGGTGAGCATCAGCATTTATGCAGCAGAAAAACATCCTTATCTCTGTCTGACTCTCTGAACGTGTTCTCCCGACTAGAGGATCAGTTCAAAGGTCTATAAATTATGTGCTATCACTGCCGCTCCCTGAATCCCCCTGACATGAAAAACATTGGGATGTTATTGCTACAGTTCAAAACTGTCATAATGCAGTTTATGCTCAGACACTCAGGCCTTATCAGCTCAGCTCGTAGTGAAGGATTTATAGATCACAACCAGTGGGGAAAAAAGAGCCGGGCACGCAACGGTTACACACAGTAGTGTGTTAGGGTAGAAGGGTGAGACAGACAGAGCAGAAAAAGCTATCATAATTCCTGCTTAGGTGACTGTAACTTTCATGAATCGCTTATAACTGCCTGCATTTACCCTCTAGTGTGCTGTATTGTTGTGTTAATCCTCTTGGCATTAAGAGTAATTTTCCGAGTGACCTTTATGCAATTATATACTTACTTAAAGCTGTGGCTGAATTAGTTTTATGATAGTCTGTCTAATTTCTGTACATTCAAAGGCAGTTAAATATGTGTCTTTTGAAGGTTAATAATAACATATATTATTACTAAGCACACATCATACCACGTAAACAAATACATACCTAATGCCTGTACCCAACGCCTATATAGCAAAATCACACATAATGTCAACTACAATGTATAGGAAACAAAAAAAAGCCTACACTGTATATTTCAAAAGTTAAAATTCCTATGAAAATTTCAGAGAGAGAGAGAGAGAGAGAGAGAGAGAGAGGTTGGACAGGTGGATGTTGTTGAAGGAAATGTTGTTGGAGCAGGTTGGCACCATGAGACCTAGATAGATTTCCTAGATGGTGCCATATTTCCTTCAAACGAATGAAAGTTGATAACCCAGCACAAACACCAAAAAAAAGGTTTCTCAGTTTCCACCTGCACACTTTTCATCCCAAAACACCTGTCAATTCAGTGCTGTTCTTGGAAGCCAGGTGAACATGCTGGCATCTCCTGTTCAGCTGCAGAAGTTTACCATGTGGAGAGAGCTTTAACGACACCAGTTTTTTGTATAAAATAGGCTCAGTAACCAAACCACAGTGAGCTATCGTAATAAATCTACTGAAGCTCTGTAGAGTAGGTGAAGATGAAGGTGGTGAGTCAGGATTTTTGTAATTTTGAAAGTCAACATACGGATTCTGCACACTGATATACATCTTAAAAGGAAAAGGAGTTTCTTTGAGTTATGCTTGTAAGTTTCAGACATTTTTATTGATGAGGATTTCATACTGTACATTAAAAAAACATTTCTTAGCATGTCAGCATGAGACTTTTTGACTGGAACAGAAAGCGTACAGTAGTTCAAATCTGTTTATGTAGAAGTTTAAAAAAAATCCTAATTTCAAATGTACTTTTGGGAAGAACATTATTGCATCTGAGCTTTCCCAAGTGATTGATAGTGGGTAAACAAAGGAGACATGTGATTTTGTAAAATAAAGTACTTAAAAGTGAATGAATGCCTTTAAGACATTCTCCAAAAAGTACAAGGATGCTAAGAAGTTACTCGGTTACATTACCGGTTGCCGTAGCTCTTGAATTCAGTGTCAGTCCTTTTCCAGTCTTGTGTCTACATGTGGCTCGGCCTGTCATGCAGTTTGCAGAAGGGGCAGTGATTACAGTAAAAGACTGTCACCATGTTGGCAAATCTAAATGTAGCCTTGTATCACCCCCTGCTGCTCACGTCTGATATTTCATGGGATATTTGTATTTCTATGAAAAGAATATTGATGATTGATCTGTCTCCTTTTCTTTCTTTTAGATTTCATAGACATTAAGGTCGAAATAATATTTAATGAATGTAACTGATTGTGTCCTCTTATAAGCTTTAGATTATAGTTATCTGTAGTAAATTCATTTAGCTGTTGACAGTTCAAGCGGTCATTGGTTATTTAGTTGCGTTTTTTAATTGTTTTGTCGCTCTGACCCTGTGAATAGGTCACGTCGGGGCTCCTCTGCCATGTAACCTCATCAAACTGGTGGATGTTCCTGAGAAGAACTACTTCGCCTCTAAGGGAGAGGGAGAGGTAAACAACCTCATTATAAAAGAGAGAAGCACACATGTACACGTATACCAGTCAGCCATAACATTATGACCCCTGACAGGTGAAGTGAAGAACATTGATTATCTCGTTACAATGGCACCTGTCAGTGGGTGGGATATATTAGGCAGCAAGTGAACATTTTGTCCTTGAAGTTGATGTGTTGGAAGCAGAAGAAAATAGGCAAGAGTAATAATGTGAGCTACTTTCACAAGGACCAAATTGTGATGGCTAGACGACTAGGTCAGAGCATCTCCAAAACTGCAGCTCTTGTGGGGTGTAGTCTGCAGTGGTCAGTATCGACCAAAAGGGATCCAAGGAAGGAAAACTGCTGAACCAGCAACAGCGTCATGGGTGGCTAAGGCTCACTGAAGCGCGAGGGGAGCGAAGGCTGGTGTGGTTCGATCCAACAGAAGAACTACTGTAGCTCAAATTGCTGAAAACGTCATGCTGGTTCTGATAGAAACCGACACACAGTGCATTGCAGTGTGTTGCATATTGGGCTAACCAGGCAGGGTGCCCATGCTGACCCCTGTCTACTGCTGAAAGCGCCGACAGTGGACATGTGAGCATCAGAACTGGACCACAGAGCAATGGAAGAAGGTGGCCTGGTCTGATGAATCACGTTTTCTTTTACATTATGTGGTTGGGCCGGCTGCATGTTCATCATTTACCTGGGGAAAACATGGCACCAGGATGCACTATGGGAAAAAGGCAAGCCGGCGGAGGCAGTGTGATGCTTTGGGCAACGTTCTGCTGGGAAACCTCGGGTCCTGCCATTTACGTGGATGTTACAGGTTCAGGAAGGTTTGAGGAACACGATGAGTTCAAGGCGTTGACTTGGTCTCCAAATTCCCCACATCTCAATCGAATCGAGCATCTGTGTGATGTGCTGAACAAACGAGCCCGATCCATGGAGGCTCCACCTCGCAACTTAAGCTCATTTAAAATTTTACAATGCCACTTTTACTTCAAATTAAAAAACAAGGCTCAGATATGATATGCATAAAACAGCAACATTTTAAAAATATTACTACAGCAGAAAGGTTTATTTTATTCAGGAGTTGATGTTCAGGGCAAAAAACAAATAAGAACATACATTTTTTTTATGGTATTACCATTTTAGACTTTTAAAAACAAAAACAAATGTTTCACCTCCAACCTCAACCCTTTTCCACTATTCAAATCTCCCATCTAGGTTTGTGTGAAGGGACCAAACGTGTTTAAAGGCTACCTTAAAGACCCAGAGAGGACGGCTGAGACGCTGGACGCAGACGGCTGGCTTCACAGCGGAGACATCGGCAAATGGTTACCTGTACGTACATACAGCCCACATCGGCCTTCATTATTTAGGCGTAATATTTCCGTATTTTACATTTGACCATAATTGCATTAAATAATGCGTTGTCTTACATGAGTCTTACATTTCATCCTGTTTCTTCTTCTTGTCATCTACTCAACCTTTCCTCTCCTGTAGAATGGCACACTGAAGATCATTGACAGGAAGAAGCACATCTTCAAGTTGGCACAGGGCGAGTACATCTCCCCAGAGAAGATTGAGAACATCTACATTAGGAGTCAACCCGTGGCACAGCTCTATGTTCATGGAGATAGCTTGCAGGTAAGAATACTAACACACAAACACACACTTGATGTCCTATAGACCTTAATTCATCTAATTCTTAGCTGTAAACGTTAAGTTTTTCAAATACATCTATGCTATGGTTCTTGTGCTCCATTTCAAGCCATGACAAATAAAATACATGATCACCTACCCGTTGCTCATTTCAAAGCTGAGTTAGTACGCAATCTTCTGAATTTTCCTCTTATGTTTGTGTTTGCTTATTCCAGTCTTGTTTAGTGGGAATTATTGTTCCTGACCCTGATGTCATGCCTGAATGGGCCAAGAAAAAAGGCATCTTAGGCACCTACAAGGACCTCTGTAAAAACACGGTACGTGGCACACGGCTCAAACGCTTCAAATTACTGTAAATAATAGATGCTGAAGGAGAATTCGACAGAAGATCACGTTTTTCTTTTGTCAACAGGAATTAAAGAAGGCAATCCTTGAAGATTTAGTGCGTCTGGGCAAGGCTAGTGGCCTCCACTCTTTTGAGCAGGTGTGTGGGCAGTTGTTTGGGGCAAAAATTGGTCGGATTTTTTTATTTTTGTAATCATCTTTTAAAAATATGTAAATTAAAGCTACAGTACATGTATATGCCAGCAGTATCTCAATTAAGGTATGTTTAATTATGTCATAATGTTTTTATAGGGTCATTGAGTATTGCAATTATTCACAAAGACTTTTTATATTAATAATTGCCTAAAATTACACTAAACCGGGGATCTTGTCTACTCTTAAAGTTATATAACCAACGAAGCTAGCAATTACTTGGGAGAGACTCTCAAGATTCTTGGTCTCTTTCAACATCTTTTCTATTGTTTTCCATTTTTATTTTAAAGGTGAAAAACATCTACATCCACAACGAGATGTTCTCAATTGAAAATGGCCTCCTGACTCCGACACTAAAGGCCAAGAGGCCGGAGCTGAAGGAGTTCTTCAAGGGGAAGATCGATGAGCTCTACAGCAGCATCTCCATGTGAAGGCCGGCAGACCTAATTTTCCTTCAAGCATCTTAGCCCTAAGATCGGCTTTGACCATTGACCTGGGACAAAGATGTGACACCTTAGGCTTGACATGCTTTAGGAAAGAAAGCCAAACCTGGCCCTACTGCGGAAGATTTAAAATGCCTCAATAAAAACAAATCCAAGAAGTGAAATGGGAATGTGAAATACAATACACACATGTATGTGTATTTCATTTTCCTTTTTATGTATGCATTTATTGTTATACTTACCTAAAAGCATATGTTAAAAGGAAATTGATTTTTCTTTTAGTCTGTAACTGAATGAATTGTTTTTCATCGTGACATGAATTTTCTATGCCGCATTAAAAACACACCACAAAACAAAAAAGTGGTGCAATTAAGTGGTGTCAAGCAAAGACCAGCATTTTCTTTTTTGAAATGGAGAAACACTGTCAATGCCAAAATGATAAGCAATTAACTTTCCAATCACAGCTTTTGGGACAAGACCATGGGTGAAGCTTAGCATTGCCAACATGGACTGATGGCACCCATGACAGACAGCCTGTGACATTAGCCTGCGGACTAGCTCAGTACACCAGGGAGACACTACTATTGACTGTACATTTAGTTACATTTGTGATTAACTGTGAACAGTTTTAAGGGATGGATTGTGCCTCAGGAGGCTGTACAAACAGACATTTAGAGGGATCTTCTGGGCACAATACTTGGTGTCGCCACAGTTTTAAGGAAGGATGATAAGTTAATGCTAATAGATGTCGGCAAGGTAGATAGCTAGAATTGTCTCAATGCTGTGCATAACGTTGTTTCTACTGACATTCATCTGTCCCTGGAAATTACAGTAAGAAGAAACTGTGAAAAACTGAGTAGTAATGTCAAAGGGCAAAATGTATCCATCCTGTAGTCCCATGCCTGCAATAATAAACCTTGCCCCCAAGCTGTGATTGGAGGGTTGTTTTTCATTTTGACATTGACAACTGACAAAGCTCCTTATAAAAACGAATGTACTTAATATTCGCGGGTTTAAGCTGATCTCAGCTGGACGAAACTGAAATGCAATGCTCTTTACTTTGTTTTCTGTGATGTTATAAAATTCTAATGTGGAATGGAAAATTTGTGTCACAAAACAAAACCAATTCCTTCAGTTTAAAAGCTCAAGAATTTGTCATTTTAAGATGTGTTTTTCATTCAATTAGGACACACTAAATGCATTATTTATTAGATTTTTTTATTTAGGCATTTTAAATCTTCCATACATTGCTTCCTGCTATCCACCCAAACAAACCATAAAATGCTCTGTCCCCAGCACCAGAAACTCATCAGCACTTTTATGTTGAACAATCCATTCCTACTTCCTGCTTTTCTTCTCTCCTCCATCAGTTTACCTACAAGCCAAACACAACCTAAAATCCACAGTTGTACGACAGCAAGTGTGATGTCTTTGTGTATAGTGTAGCTCAAGGAGATGTCTAGATTTGTGATAATGCTGACACCTTGTGGGACAGAAAGGGACTACATCCTCATTGGAAAACAGCAGTGCCATTAACCAGGGCCTGATAAATGTCCCCTGATCTGACACAAGGATTACGCTTATGTTGAACCCAGACATTGTGCAATTAGACCCAAAACACATCCTCCTGTTTGATGTCTAAATTAAGATAGTAGGGTAGGGAGAGTAGCCCCTGCCATACAAAGCATTGCCACACTGTTTCATGTGGAGCCTCTGAATGTTTGAGCCACATCCAAATCACAGCTCATTTCATGTATTCACTCATTCATGGCTTCATGGCTGTGATCAGCAGTTTAGCATGCATGCTCCTTGTTTATATGAAGGACTGGAAAGGTTTACACTCTGCAGTTTGTTCAAACGCAACTTTCTTTACATCCATCTTTGCACAAAAAGTATGTCTGGTAAAAGACAAAAAAACTAATGATACAAAACCAGGGCTCAGGGCAATGCATGCAGTTTGCCCTGCAAGGCTGGGTCCATTAGCATTTGACTTGAAAAAGACAAGTTTTTCTTTGTGGCCATTAATAGCAGGTTGTATGCAACTGCCCATAGCCACTGCTGCTAGTGCAAGGCTTTGTAATGTAGGCAGAGCTGATGAATTCCACTCACTGAAGGAAAATAGAACAACCATCAACTTTTAAACAAAATAAAGACTTTTTTTGGAGGGTTTACACATAGAAGTAATGTATAGGATTTTTAAGTTGATTACCGTCCCAAAGCATAAACAATGTGGATGTACATAAACGAGGACAGCTAGATGTAAGCATATTTATTAAAATCAATGGTTTGAATGGATTTTTTTCTCTCTTTTTGAGTGTAGTGAGATGAATTGTACTTATTTATTTATCTATTCTGCTGTAAAATGGAATCAGCACCATATCCTTGTAATGATTGAGTGCAGCAATAGGGATGAGGGAGGGTGGGGAGTAGGATGTGGGCAATGAAATAAAAGATATTCTGGAATGATTTTAAACTAGTGTCTTGTTTATTTTTTCATGGTGTACTCAATGCAATTTGTGTACAGGTTTTATTTTGAAAGGATTCCTTGGAAGTACTAGTGTCTGTCATGAGGTTGGTATGAAAAACAAATTGGACCACTCTGGAAGAAGCATTTTCAGCTAAATGTACTTAAAGTACAATTTTTTAGAAAGTCCTGGGGGACAAAGGCTCAGGGTTTAAAATGTGGGACTATTCTCTAACTGCTTTCTTGTGAAATATTGATACCTTAACTCTTAAGTCCTCAGACTATTATATAAAAGAAATAATGTAAGCTGTATAAATGAGAAAAACTATGGTAGAAATGCTAACAACTTCACAAGCCAAAAAGGTCTGAAACCACTGGTTTAGCAATGTATTTTATTTTATTTTAACATGTCATCTGTTATTATGTAAAATCTTAATCTGAAAAGTAACTAGTAATTCAAGCTGTCAAATAAATTTAGTGGAGTATAAAGCATAATATTTGCCTCTAAAATACGGAAATGTTTTGAAGTAGAAGTACAAAGTTGCATAAAATGGAAGTACATCAAAATAGTACTTAAGTAGGCTACAGTACTTGAGTAAATGTAGGCTACTTAGTTACTTTCCATCACTGCAGAGCAGAAAGCTATTTTTAGTTACGATATTACTGTTGTCATTTGTAATAGCCTCATCATTTTTATTTGTACTTATCTTTTAAGTCCCTAAAATTGACACTTTTTAGTGTTGTAATTACTCGCTGCGACCACTAGTGGCAGTGAGTGACCACAGTGAGTACTTTATATCCATAGAAATGTACACTGGTATGGCATATGCGTGTATGGTAATACACCTGTTAACCTCCAGCATCATCAAAGCATTGTAGCCAATAGCATACCAAGATTTCCACTGAAGACTTAAAAAAATAAAGAAAATACCTTTACACGGCTGATTGACAGCAGGTGTGCTCTGTTGCTAAGCAGCGCACAGAGAACGGAGAGGAAAAGTTACACGTATTTTTAGCATCCGGTCAGATTTCAAGCCGAAATAACGAAATGATATCCCACATTTAGGTCGATGTGTTGGCAACAATTCTTCTACCGTTGGAGAGAGCGACTGTTTTGTATTAACTGATCATCGACCGCAATTTGGGCGTCAATTTCTCTCGGAAATGGGTCGATACAAAGGCACAGTGAGGCTCAGTCGTGACAGAGGACTACCTAACAAACGTGATACACCCGTGAAAACAGCGTTGAGCAGACGAGACAGTAAGAGATAAACATCCACACACACACACACACACACACACACACACACACACACACACACACACACATCAGCTTAAGTATACATTGAAAGGGAAGTCTATTTCTTCATTAAAGATCATTAGCCCATGTCTTTCTGGGTTTAGTTTATCTGTGTTCAGTTGCACTTTAGAAATAGATACAGGTAGGCAAATTAATTGCACAAATAGGCTACATTATCAACACCACTCACTTTTTCAGCATTCACTTATGCGTTTTTTTTTAACCTAATTCATTGGAATGTATCTAATAAATATGAGTTTCCAGTTAAATGCAGGTAAATGAATTAGCTACATCTAGCTACTATCCTTTAAAGTTAAAGTTAACCCTTCAAAACTTTCAGAGTGCATGAGACGTCTGCCCAACAAGCACTATGAAGCAATTCCAGAGGAACCTGAGGTGGACAAGGCAAATGTCCTCACTATTAAACCATCCAAAGCAGTGCTGGTGGGTAAAGAGATATGTATGAATAACAAACTCTAAATCTATACATAATAATAATGATGATGACATGCATAAGCTGTGTAACATTGCAGGTATATTTTACTGTCAAGTTGTTTGCCAAGTTTTCTCTAACTTTCCATGTTTTACACACACTCCTCATTTTCCATGTGGATCCTGTGTATATACACACACACACACACAGGCCAGCGTCAAGTCTGTCCACTGCAAATCTGTGTTACGCTTGGGCGACACTGCGTGTGCTCATGACGCCAGAGGCAAAGACGTCTCGCCTGCCGCACCAGCTGACACAAGAAAAACTTGCAACAAAGTGGCACCAGCAGGCCGCGTAACCATCCAGATGACTCCTGACACAGGGGCTTTTAAAGCTGGTGACATGGCAGTTAAAGAAGACGAGCAAAACTTGGCAGTGACTTCTGGAAACATAACATCTAGCATGGAGACAGACACAACCTTCAGCTCTGGTGACAATGAGGAAGAAAGTTGCTCCTCTGCCTCTACGACCTCCAGCGATCTTCCCTCCCCGGAGATCTTCAGAAACGAGAGCAATGGTGTGTGTGTTTGTATATCCACAACCAGAATGTGAGGTTATTGTATTCTAGTTTTATCCCTTGTCTCCTAACAGTGGGAACACTGACTTTATCCATTACGGAGGAGCTGATGGGTCTCAATGTTCACACAAAGAACTCCACCTTGCTGGATGTGAGCCACGCTGAGAGCATCCACATGTATCACCACCCCAACCTTTCTGTCATCTTCGGTAATAGTGTTAAGAAAATTCCACACACGTTTCTTGTTGTTTAGTAAAACAGCAAACCGGGTGTTTGTAAGAAATGTGGTGAATACAGTTAATTTGTGGACTTTTTAGACCCCATCCAATAATAATTTTAAGTTTAAAATTTAATTTTTTTAATTTTTGGATTAACTTAATATTGCTAGTCATAATGGGATTCAAAAATGAAAAGCATACTTAAAGCGTATTAGCAGTTGGTCACTTAAAGCTTTTTGTGAATCTGAAAAATTCCCTATCTTTTAAAAATTGAAAAACTTAGTGTTATTTACAGCAGCAATTTTTCAGTTTCAGGATTCTTAGGTCTTTCACAATTGTTCAAATCCCATACATTTATAAAAAATTTTACATTTTCATGGACAAACTGAAATGTAAAGTCTGTTAAGTAAAGTCTGCAATTATTGTCTAAGAACTAAATCTCTGTCAGCAGATGCCTCTGCGATTCTTACTGAAAAGAACTGTGAGACCAAGTGAGTAATTTTCGCCAAATTCCTAATATCTTGAGTGCTGATTCTTTTGAATTGGGGGGGTCTCAGAAGAAATCTAATTGCCAACACAGAAAGACTTGGTGTAGCTGCCTACTCAACATTTACACAACTGGTTCAGTCACTGTCTTTTTCATTTTGAAGCCAACACAGAAGACCTGAAGCTGAGGCCAAAATACATACGGACACATGTAAATCAGGTAGAGACTGTTGAATTGAGCTCTTAATCAAACTGTACAATCTCATGAAGAGAATGTAATGGTTAAATGTGAAACAACCATTACATGAGCTTTTTTTTCTTTATGCAGAGTTTATTGCATAAAACAAGTTCTTTACAATCAGTAATTTTTTTTTTCAATCCTTATGCTGTAGATAAATCCTTGAAGAGGAAAACCCCACCAAAAGTAAGAAAACCACACGGATATCTATTACTTTCAACCTAAAATATGATGGGGATAGTTTCATTTTTGTTTGAATCAAAAATAAGACCGATAAGGATCATGGTCAAATATAATTTTGCTCCCTCAGGTCGCCAGTAGAAGGCCCATTCGGTGCAAGAAGAAGGTATTGTTCAAAAGCCCAGCCTTTGCTATACCCTCTGAAGCAATACACACTCCAGCCACCAAATTAACCATACAGAGCGGTAGTGAGCCCGTCCGAACGTCCGGCCCGGCTGAGCAGGTGAAGCCTGGTGCGGACACATCCAGAGTGGGTGAGATCAGTTGTAAAGAAGAGGCATTACCACTGAGGGTGACGCTGAAAAGGCCTGTAAAAAGCAGCCCAGAGAAAGCCAAATTATTCGACTTTGTCAACAACAGTGACAGGGATGCATTCTTTCAGAGGATAAGAGAAAGGTGTGTCAAACTCAGAAGTGCTCCTTTATTTCCTCTCACAGCTGCTAGGCATGCAGAACCCTCTGCCATGTGACATCTGCAGCCAAAGTGTTGTATGTAAAGATCTGTTCCTTCTCCTGTTATTTAAATCAAAGAAGTATGTAAATGAAAACATGTAAAAAGTGTGTCATTAGATGTTAAGTCTCAACGTAACAAGTGGATGAGACTAATATGGAAAGAGAAATGTGATGATTAGTTTAATTAGTATTTGGATGTTATTTAAAGAGAAGAATTCAAAGGGATGCCACACCCTACCATGAATGTAGGTGCCCCTGTGCTATAAATGGTGCCTCATAACCCTGCCCTTGTTTTGATCACAGCCTATTGTATATACTGGTGGATGTGCTTTTTTGTCTGTTAGCTGTTAGTGGCTGAGCCACATAATTGGACCTTTTGAATACATACACTTTTCACTGGACTTTTTTTTAACACATCAGCATTCAAACCAGTCCCTGATTTCCTTTTTCTTTATTTAGCGTGAACGTGTCTGGTGCAAAATAACCACTAGATGTCAGACCTGTATTCTCTTAAAGAGCCATCGTTTCTCTTCTATTGACAATGATTGTTTTTAATTGTTTTACGTGAAATATACATGTTTGTGTTTCTTTATCTGAATTTTTATGTACTAGTGGCATATCTTGTCAGTGCCATGAGTTTTGATGGATGTACATGTTTAATGTAAGCTAAATGTAAAGTTAAATTGTACGTTTATTTTAGGTGTCACTTTGTGGTTTTCTATGTGTGAGTCATCTGTCTTTCTGCAAATTTACATTTAGGAAAAAGTAAAATTATTGTACAATAAATATCATTCCTGTTGGATACCCTTCTGTCTGTGTTTGTCTAGCCTAATTGTGGCTTTTGCACTTCACTTTTTTCTCATGTGGGACTTTTAAGGATCTTCGACCGTGTCTTGCAAGCAGCTTAGCAGTCGCACTTGTATGATTTCTGTGAATAAATTTCATGCTGTCACGAGTCCCGACAAAACATCAACACAGCGAATCCACTGACCACGTGGTACTGGGACAAAAATACCAACCAATCGGGTATTTTGTAGTAGCAGCAGCGTCCGGTCAGCCAATCAGAAAAATGTAGTGAGTTGTCAAGCAGCTCCCGTGACTAATGCCTGTCATATGACTGTGACACCCATGGAGACGGTTACAAGGAACAAGATTTGCTCTTGGATTTGAGAAGAAAAGAGACCACCTGTACCGACTTTATTTTGGTACAAAATGCCTCCGACTCTCTTCCAGAAACTTTTCAACAAGAGAAATGCGTTTTCGTCGCCGCCCCCGAGATGTAGCAAAGAGGACCCCGCTTTCAGGTAGCTATTGTGTGTGTGTATGCGTGTGTGTATGTTTCTGGTTTGTGTGTAACGTTGTACGCGTGTAATAGGCTAACGTTATTTTTGACCTTTCGCTATTGGATCTGGAAGCATGACATAGTTTCGGCGTGGCGAATAATTTGAACTCGCAGGCACTTCACAAACCAACGCTGAGTGGTTTTGTTAATTTGAAGTGGATGTAGCGACGTGCAGGGGGACGCGGGATAGCCTACGTGTTGTGCCTGTTGGTGAGGTTAGCTAACATGCTAATGCTACCAGACGATAGCGGGGGCTGCTGCTCACGCTGCCTCTTGTCGGGACTCGGCTTGCCTCCTTAGCGAGCACTTTTTTTTTGCTCGTTTAGACGTGTATTACAGGCCATGTGCTATTGATAATAAAGTGACAATAAGTTGTTAATTAACGCCCCCCCTCTTGGTGTGTGGTGTTTATCGAGCTAATCGGCATCATGGCTTAGAAGTTGCAGTGTCCTGCTTTCTCCTTTGTCTCCCTCCCTTTTGTGTTTCTTTGGTGACCCCATTTAAGCCTGCGTGGTAGCAAGAAAACAACGTGGCAGTCATGACGGCACAGTCACGCTCTTTTGTCGCTTATCTTGAGCTATACCCACGATAACTTGGAGCAAAGTACAGCTGGCTTCCCTCACCCCTGCGACAGTACTGTACTCTTCGACACTGCCGTCAGACAGCAGGGGAGGACACAGTGTGCTCTGTGTTGGAGCACATGTGATCACTTCAGTCGGTCACTAATGACAGACGGATCTACGGAAAACCGGGCTGCAGCCTCCGTAGACGGACTGTAGTCTGGGGATGCACAGTGTTAAAATGGTCCGATAATCACGTGTTCAAATCGGCCTTTTTTCGTTTAATGGAAATACCTTCATACTTATGTCCCGTTAACACCAATGGTGCCTTGCGCAAACGATAGATAATGTTTCCTGATTAAATATTGAACACTGCATTGGTGTAAACTAGACAAATACAATAATAGGTCTTAAAATGTCTTGTTTACACCAATAATAGTACAAATGCAAGATAGTATGTCCTAGATTTAGCACTTAACACTGAACTGGTTGCAGGTTTTTAAACCACAGAATCAGGGATTACTTCAATTTCAAATGTAGAAAAATGATTTTAATTTTTTCTTAAAGCAGAATTGCATCACATTATTGCAAAATGTAGATATCACTCCGGATTGCAGTGAAATGTCGTAAAGCAGCTATTGATTAATACTGAAATGATTACCATAATATTGAGCCTCCATAGAAAATAGCTTTTTATTTTGTTCAGTATGCAAGTCCATGCAGGTAAAGCATGATACATAATGTCACTATAAGCAATAACATTACTTGTTAAGGCTAATTTCAACCTGACTGAGCAATGCACCATTGAGCTGGTTAGTAGGACACACTATACTCCCTGAGTTGTTTGCAGTTTCCCTGTGTATGTTCCTACACACATTCTGGGTCAGGGTCAGGTCTGCCACCAAGGGGAAAAGACTCTTTTTTGTTTAAAATATACTTGCATTAGAAAATGTTGCTCTGAGCCTGTCACCCATGGTGGATATATTTGCCAGTGGACCTGAAAGCTCACCTCTTTGCGCCGCTACTTGCACTTTGGCCTAAGTCCGTGCCAGTGCACGTTCCGTGGCCATAAAGGTGCCCTGCAACAAGTGATAAATGGTGTGTGTGGGGCTGGCTTCAATCCTTAGAGCAAACAGGCAGGCAGCAGGCGTTTCTATTAACTCCGTGGTCAGCTGTGCTCTTCATACCTCTGGCCCCCCATTCATCAGGCATGAGTTGCTCTGAAGAGGGTAGAACTGTGAAAAGACGATGGAAAGAGATAGACTCAGAGGACACTTGAGTGGTAGCAAGAGTAGGCTAGAATACATCATTTAAGTTAAAGTGATTCTGACTGAAAAATTGGAAATAATGAAAACAGGGGAGTTTGGGTGGTCCGGAACTGAGCAGCAGGCAAAGTTAAAAGGATGGACAGAAGAGGAAAGGATAAGGTATGACTGGAGTCGACTGACAGAGGTGGACCGCAGACTGAGATAATGCCGGTCACCATATTCTGATCTTCAGCCAAGACTGAATGTTTTAAAAACTGCAGCTGACCTTCCCACCTTGTATTCGTTTGCACTCAGTGCTGCTTATATAAGACAGCAGATATTATGATGTGAGCCGGCTGGATGCAATGTTGCAATCCCTTTAAAGCATGACTTTGAAAACACTCACTTGAACACTTCTGGCAGGTTCTCCAGCATAATGCTGTCCCTAATGAAAATAACAGAAAAGCACCCACACACTATAATCAGAGCTCCCGTAAGCTTTTTTTTTTACTGCATAATAATGAAAACCCCACTGCCTTTTAACGAAATCTGAGCTCTCCCAGAATATCGGGCTACATTTGACTGAGTAGAGCTAGACCAATATATCAGAAGGGCCAGTATTAGAAGATAATCTTCACTTGTCGTTATTAGATTGGATATTGTGTGGATTTGGGATGATCAAAATAATTAACATAAGAATACTTGGAAGCATAACTGGAAGCACAAAAAAGTCTTTGTGTTATTTGTACGGCAGTCTTCATTGTTTATGATACTTTGCTGTGCCTGAGCTGGAAGAGTAGCATATTACATTTGTTCAGTGCATTTTGTATTTATACTACTTTTATTGAAATAGCAATGCACTTATGTATGTATGTTCTTTGACAGTATAGACATCAGCCCGAAACTAATTGCGTTAATGGTTGGGCTTTTATTGTACACTATTAAACGGTCAGAGATATAACTGTTCCACTCCAGTAAAAGCAGTGCAGGTGATAAGTCAAAAAAGTGGTGTGCTGTTTTGCAGCCCCTGTTTTCCTGCATAATGCATCACCCAAAGCTGTGTCCCAACCCAGCACTGCGCCCTCCAGAATACCACAGAGGGCAGCAGGTTGGCTGACCCTGGGAGGAAAGCCTAAAAAGCCTCTCCTGTTTCCCTGGTTGCAGCACCTGACTAGGGACAGCATACTGTACATTACACCGAGAGCTTCTGGCTCATCCTGTAGCCAGTTGGAGGCCTGATCGTCAGCCAATAGCTTTGTCTTCTCCCCCCACTGCCAGACTGCCCCCCTGACACTGCTGCCTGCCTGCAGAGGAAACTTCCTTCTTGGCCTGGGCTGTACAACTCGATATAGCTGTGTTTGTGCTGAGATACAAAAAGGAGGGAGTGTGTGTAAGTGAGAGAGAGGAATGGGATGGGTTTAAGCAGTCTTTTTGTTTTTACACACCATTTTGTGAGACCTCAAAACCAGAAAGGGGTAAAGCGATGTCTGATGTCAAGTTGTCATAAGTTTGGAATAAAGCTAAAACCATATGTGTCTACATAATGTAGACTCACTAAATCATATATAACACGAGTATCCAGGACACCTCTGGCTGGAACATATCTCAGAATCCTCCTTCCTCTGTGAAAATGTATGACATTGCAGACTGCAGAACAAAGTTTTACACCACTTCAGTTTTATTTATAGTGATGCTTTTTCTTTGATAGTTTACAGGAGAGGTAGTGCCTCGGGTTCCTGACTGGCATGGCGTCTTTCCTCAACCTTGTACTTTCATAACTCAGTGTGTCATGTGAAGCGTTCATCAATCTCAGGCTGTCAGTGTTAGTGGGACGATCACATGGCTGCGTTCTCAGTCACGGGCATAAAGCTACGAGTTGGATAGAGGTGTGTGTTTGCTTGACTCGCACTCAGTATATTTGTGTATGTTTAAAGCATGTTGGCGTCATGGATTTATGTATACTGTGTCTTTGCATTGCAAGTTTGCGTCTTTGTGTGCGTGTGTGTGTGAATGCTACAGGCCTGCCAGGGTTCTGTAAAGACAGCGGCTGTCATCAGGTTCCTATCAGGGCTATTTTAAGTGACCACACTCGGGCTTCTCAGAACTGCAGGGTCATGGTAAAGATATAGTTTTACGTAAAAGCTGCACACACCACACACATGCCGTAGCATTCTGGTGAGTGCTAGTATGTCGGATTAACATCTAATTAGACCTGCATGTCCTCTTACTTTTTGAGGACATCAATTCAAGTGCTGCCCATGATACAAGATATTGTGCTCCTTTTGGTTTTATTAGTTGGTTAATGATGATTTGTTGGTTGTGAGGTCTATTTAGATTATATTAAACTGAAATGGGACCATACCAACACATGACACATGGTAAACAGTCATTTTAATGTAAAGAAAGTATCCTTTTACCACTTTATGCGGCTTCCACAATTCCCAGAATCACAATAGTCACTAAGTATTTGTTTGGCGATCAGTTTCCAGTTGCACAGCTAATGCTGTGATACATGATACAAGGGCAGCAGGACCACAAAATTAGGACCAGCCAAAAGATGGTAAAATATGCAAGTGGCTGGTAGATTTGCGTCATCATCAGCCAAAACAACTGTAGTTATTTAATGATTAACATTGGAACGTATACGTTCCATTTGGCTGGTGGACATGTCCCTTACAGAAGTGATATTAAGCTATCACTGATATTCACACAAATGGGTCTAGGGATGGTGTTCTTTATTTTATAATTTCTTTTAAATGTAACTGTTTGCCTTTTAAACTCTAATTTTCTATAAAAATATAGTCGCCAGAGCATGGTATGGTGCTTTGAATGACAACTTCCATCGAAAGGTTTTTTGTTCACTTTTTTTCTTTAACCTTTTTAAGGTAAACAGTTCTTACATGCAACCTTGTTTAGTAAATCACTGAACCATTTTCAGCAAAGGGCAGACATTGGCAGATGTTGCATAGAATGTCCACAGACAACCAGCCGTGTTATTTAGCTCATCTGCTGGGATCCTGAAAGTCGAACCAAAAAGTCACATCACCTAATTAGCCTACTTTCACCCACTTAGATGAGGAAGAGGGAGAAATGGAGAGAGAGAGAGAAATGACAGGGAGGAAGGTGATTTGACAGAGAGGCAGGATTTTGCTTTAAGGTTGAGCAATTAATCATGTCTATCATGTGACACTTTCTGTCCCTTTTTGATTACTAAGCGAAGCAAAGAGGAAAGGAAAGTATTTTATATGCACATGCAATACGTGTTGCGGTGTCCACACACTTTTCACCTTGAACGCAAAACTGACCCCACGCCTTGATTTCCACATAACTGGATGATATGTTCATGTGATTGTTTGTGAGACACAGTCATACGCTCGTTTCCCTCATCTCTCCCTTTCTGTCATGTGCAACTGATTCACAGGAGTGAGCCATAGTCTACACATAGCTGACGGATAATTTACATGCACATACATATAGTGTAAAGACAAACGCAGAATTCTGTAAGCATAGCTTTGTTTCAGGACCTGTAAAGGATGCGAAGCAGGGAATAGCCTCGAGAAAGAGTTCCCATCAGCTAAAACTTTCCCCAAAAGATGAAAACGTTAACTTATATATATATGTATTTATTATTCATTTGTTTTTGTATTTTGACTTGGATATGCAGATTGATTCCAACCGACATCTATATGACTGTATGAGGTCCCCTCAGTCAACCAGTCGATGTTTTTGTATGTGTTGTAGCTCTGAGTGCATTCGTGTCTGGGCGTTGCAGCATCTTCACCCACTCAGACTCATGTGATTGCTGGAATGCAGAAGTCCTTAATGAACCACAACCAGCAGAGAAACCAGTAGGTATGCAGGTAGTCAGGTGCTTTCATGCTGTGTGGGCCGGCTACTTGTTTACTAGAAGTTAGCCAGAGCAAAACAATTGTTAGTTCAAGGAAGTGCAGCGCTTGTCTGTGTGACAGGAGATATATACTTTGGGACTTGGCTTCTCCAGCAGCCAAGGAGTGTATCCCCTATATAAGGTTTTCATTTTCAGCCCATATAGTATTACACACATACACCAATCTCTATATGGAAGGTTTCAAATTTGACCAGCAGGCAGACCTTGAAGCATAACCTCTGTGTATTTTTGAGAATGTATGTGCGGAAGATGCCCCTATGGTGCTAGAGTTATCTAAAAGATTAGTTGTGATTACCGTTCTTCTGTGTCACTCCATTGATGCGTATCTAGTGGTAGTAGTGCACTTCCATTATGGGTAAGTAGCACGACAGCACAGAACAAACTACAGCTTGCGATCAATAGAGCTGGGACTCGTGCATGTGTATTAAACCTGTGACACATAGGCGCAGGGACTGATGTGAGACACGTAACTGGATACACAGTTGCCATGCAAAGAGTAAAGAGTGTTGAGATGTCGGTTTGGCAGTATTGCTGTGCAGTGTTCTCTCTGGGCAGGTCACCCCCTACAGAGCAGGCTGCCCTTATGGAAAACTAGTCTTGCTTCATCTAGATTGTTATTGGTGATGTTTGTTAGATATCACACATTGTGGTAGGTATCGCTTGTTTTAGTTTTCACTCCTGAACTTTTTTAATATATCGTCTACTTCACGCTGTCTGTCAATATCCGCTGGATGGAGAGTCAAACCACCTGCAGTGGTCGACAACGCTGGGTCCAGCAGTGAAATCCTAACTACCCTAAGCTGGTACAAGACAAGTTAAATCTCACGATGCAGACAACTCAGAAAGGCATGTCAGTGAGAACGCTACATGGTTGGTTCCTTAGAAGTAATGTAGTCATTTATATAATTGGTCTGCAGTTCAAATCAGTTTTACGGTGGCAAATGTCTTTTAAAAATACTGCGTCATCGTGGCTGAAGGACAAGCTGCTGGACCTAACAGAAACCTCTGTCACACACAGCCGGAAGAACGTCACACATATTGGACTGCGGGGATATTTATGTAACTGTCTCTCTGTCCCTGACAAACACAAACACTCACACGCATGCACACTGGCACAGACGCTCCAGTGCCAGTGGAGAAAGAGAGCGTGGGCTCTTTTGAGGTCGGTAAGAAGGCTGATGTCAGACTCACCGCACTCAACGAAACTTGATTGCTTTGTTGTGACCTTTATCAGTATACACCTCAGCCAGGAGCGGCTAGGGTTGCGGGGGGGGGGGGGGGGG
>JAVQJD010091102.1:0-43823 GCA_036023655.1 Nannoperca australis
TTTCTGTTATATTATCTTTACATATATATATATATATATATATATATATATATATATATATCGCTTCAATCATTTAAAAATCAGTGGAGCGTGTAGCTAAAATCTATTTTATGAAAGCATCAACATTCGTCAACATAATTTTTTAACAAATACTTTGAAATCAGTAAAAATATCCAGTTCTTACTATAACTTATTACACTGCAATATGATGAAACATATCTCTGTTCTCATTGAAGATTTCAAGTACAAAAATCAAACTTGGCCATTTTAATTAGCCATTGTCCCTGCTGAGCTTGGTTTCTGACTGCTGCTTGTCTGATTTGGCTTTCTGTACCATTAATAATCCGTGTTTATATGGGCCTCTATTCTAAGCATCAGGCTAAAGTTTGTCTCTGTAATTCTCAGATGTATTTCTGTCCAGTGGTCTTTAGTAGTCCTCTTTGGCAAGTGCAATAAAAAGAAATAGCAAAGGAATGCCCTCATGACTCCCATTCATCAGAAGTGTATATGGTACATTTCGCTGACATTTATATCATGATCACAAGAGATTTACTTTAAATAGGACTTCTAAATTTCAACGCCCTCTCACACTCATGAGGTTTCCTATTGAAGATGTCTGGCGACAGCTGTCTGCCTTGAGGAAGGACCATGACACTGGAATCAAATGATGACCTTTATGTCCTGATGGGCCCGTTGTTGCTTCCTTCTCTCATCCAAGAGAAGTCAACTGATCCTTCTTGCTGTTCACATTTCACACCATATTTGAATAGTTTAACGTATTCACATCAAAAATCAACCTAGTTCCATCTGCTCTGATGATACAAACATGTTTTAACACCATTGATATCCTTGTAGGGTGGGCCCATGTGCTGAAATTAAACAAAATGGTACCGTTTGTTTTTGTGTTCTCCATGGTGCATTTGACATACTATGTAATGGCTTATATACACTTCCAATGCAATGCCAGGGATAGATGTCCTGAAATTCGAATTAGGAGGCACATAAGATCATGACTCAAATTTGGCCGGTAATGGATTTTTTGCAGTCTGTGTTTATTCTCATTAAACAGCCAATATACCAACTGTACTGAAATTAACAGTAGTTAACTAGCAACATATGCGCCAACCATTTGTGTTTGCGCCAACCACTCAGATTCTGATGCAAAAACCTATCATGAAATCAAATTTATTTTTTCCTTTTTTTCCTGATTTTCCTTCAGGTCTCTGTACTTTTCTTTTTAAAAAAGAGCAAATAATCTGCTTATTTTTAACCATTTCCAACTCACATACTACATTTGTAGTTAAATTTGAAAAGCCCCAGTCAACCCTTTTACCATGGTGTCAGGTTAACACCCCAACAAACATTCCAAGCGTAACGCAGCACCTGGACCTTGAGCTTTTGTTAGGCCGAAAGAAAATCTAAAACCAAGCAGATAGAATATCTTTGCGCTATCCTTCCAGGTTTGGTATCACAAACTGCAGCACATCTACAATCCAGCACTTTGGGAAATGTGTCGGTAATGGACGGCTCAGGGACAAACTGTAGGAAATATTAAAGGATAACACCAACCCGAACCTCAGCTGTTATGACTCTGAGCCCTCAGTTTTAATTATTGATGTAAACATCCACTTTGACACTTTCTCTGTCAGTGATGACAACCTAGCCGCTTGCCCGACACATGAAAGAGTAATGATGCACTGGTAGCCTTGATATCGGCAGGGTTCAGGGGATTAGCCAAAAATTTGCTGTCCAAGCAGTAATGCACATGGTTTTCTTTTCCCGCCTGCACGGCCTCACTCTTTCTGATAAGGAACATTTTACACAAGGTAGGAAACTTAAAAGACAGGGCCTGAGGGATCAAAGTGACCCACGCCGCTGATCCTCAAGGGAAGAGGCTGAGGGCACATTTAAATGTCTGCACCATTCATAAAAGTCAGGCTGGCAACCCAACAAAGAGATGCCTCTGGGACACGCACATATTTTAAGTCAGCAAACAACAGTACAAAGGGAATTTACAAATAAAAAGTTTAGCACTTTAAATAAGGCAAGATCAAACTCAACCTTTTTTAGCTTATATAAAGTACAAGAAGCTGTATTTCTGCTTGCTAACACAGCCATAGATTATGCGGGAAATGATAAGCCAAGATCAGGTCACATAAATGTTCTGAAGAATACTGAGGTAGCTCCTGTGTGTCTGTGTCGCTGCTGCTCTCACAGAGTTGAGCAGAAACTCAGGACACTGTCAATCACATTGACCCTGATCTGACCTGATTCAATCTCTTGCAATACATAAAAAAATGATCAGGACGGTCTTATGCAATGTTCAGATAAAGAGTCGTCAGATTTTAAGCACATCCAATTCCAGCTAATTATTTTTTTCTGAAGTCTGAAAAGTAATATAAAACAAATGGAAAATATTTCAACATGACTGAAAATTTTTTCAACTTGCACTACTGAAAATGAAATCCGAACATGCCAAATTGATTCCCGGCATATCTCAAAATCTGGGATAATTCTGCTTCCAAAAAAACCCGTACACATGCAGTCACAGGAGGCAGAAACAGTGCCTATAGTATTCTCATGCAAACTTGCTTTACCTTCCTTGGCAGAGCAGCTGGTTGTGATATGGGGTCTCAGCATTGTACTCATATGGTTGGAGCATGAGTGAAGAAGAGTTTTACTCCCAATCCCTATGAGCACACAATGTAAATATTTAGTTTCAAAACTAGTGCTCAAAGTGTGACTGTGAGCAGCTGTATCCAAATGATTTGTTTGGTTTGCATATAGCCCTGTTTATATTTTATTGAAGTTCAGTGTATGAACGATCTCCATCAAAGATGCTGCAAACAGCTTTATCTGTTGTATTGGCCACCTTGGTTACATTTTTGTGTATTTTGTTTAATAAAATTATCTCAATAGGTTTATTAAGCTTAAACTTAATTTAACAACCCCATAAGTTTGACTAAGTATGTAATATTGCCTTTAAGCTCTGCTTCAATGAGCTGAATAACTAAACCTGATAGCTTCGGTTTTGCTGATTGTTACTGAGGCTACATCTCACAAATGTTCCATCCCTATCACAGAGATTAGTAAACAAACTTCATTAATAGTGACACTATAAAATAATAACTGAGGGAGACTTCTAAAGATGTAGCATTGGCATGCCAGATTGCATTTAACAATGTATTTGTCAAAGACAAGGGTACAAAGCAATAGCAGCCAAAGGCTGCTAAATGATGCAAGCAGTCGCACTGGAGATTGTCAGTTGTGGGGGGCTGCTGACAAGCCCTTTTCACACACAACTGCAGCAACATTAGGTTATGCATTAGGTTTTTTGTTCATTATCCTGGTAACAATAGCATAATGATTAATTAAGTTGCACTTATTATAAATATGTCCATATACTGTACATTTACCAGAAAAAGTCCATGTTTGGGCTCACGTGACTTCACCGTTGCATCAAGATTTCTGGATTTAGATTCAACTCAGCTCAGGAATCGGCACTGCTGGAGAGCAGTATTGACTTAGAAAGTAACAAAACCATTTTCACAAAGCCTGCCTAAATAACTGTCAGATTGTGTTGTTAAACCACAGGTAATATTGTAGTGGAACTGCAGACACATTAAGCAAGACAATAATACCTTCAAAAGGAAAGATGCAACACTTTTAAGACTCTGATGTAAGCACTGATTTTCATCTGTGATTTGCAATGTGACTGGCAGGTGAGTCTTGTGTAACTCTGCTGTCGATGTTGCCCAGGCATCTGTATAAAACTGCCAGACATACCTTTTGCAGGCACTTACACAGGAATCTTAGGGCTTTTGGTGCTACTAGGATAAAGTAGCGGATTTACAGAAATCTAAATCACTGAGTGTCTTTCATGGACAATCAACTGGATCTTCTTGCCAAACAATGCTAACAAGGAAAACTTACAGAGTCATGACATGATAGAAAGGGAGTAGATTACACAAGTCGCTCTGCCTTTTTGAGCTTACCCCACCAGTAAACTAATTACCAGACTTCTATTTTCCTTTGTTGTTGAAATATGTTATTTCATTTGACATTTTTCAAACACAATTGAAATAAAAAAGCCAACAGATAACATTTTTATTTATTAATTATCAGCATAATCTAAGGCTATCTTGGCTAATATACTGTATATCCACTGGGCTTCACAGGTGCCAGCACATACTTCAGTTATGATCAGAATTCTAAAATATCACAAATGAAATGATCAGTTTTTCACATTTATTGATCCTTTATTTAATCAGGAAGTCTCATATGATGGAATATCTCTTTTTAAACAATACTTGCCAACATGGTACCATACAGTAGTTGTACAAAAATGATGGTAAAAATAGTAACCTTGACATTGACTTTTTTTTAACCATAATTACAAAAACATTTTTTTACTGTGGTGGAACTATCCGGCCATTGGGTATTCTGAAACGTGGTCAGAATAGAGTTTTCAAAGTGTTGAAATGACCAAATTCAACATTACAATTTTGAGAAACAATGAGAAAGCCGACAGCAAATGATTGTACTTTCGAAACACGCAAATCAAATTTTGTCTCTTGTAATTTACAATGTGAATTTGAAGTCAAATTAGATTTGCCAGGACACAAGCCATTTCCCCATGCTTGGTGTGGTGGGCATGCACTCGAAAGTGCCTGAAAGCATCATTAATTACTCTACAATGGTTCAGAAAATACAATTTCTGAACATGAAGGTAATACTGCTTTACAAAAGAATCTAACCAAGATAACAATTCAAACAATTAATGAGTTAGTGTACCATCCTCTGAAGAAAAGGGGTCAACTTTGTTTTTTGTAATGTTACAGCAGAGAAGTGTTTTGTTGAGGCAGCAGTGTGCATGCGGTTTCTCAAAAATACTACTCAAGTTGATTTTCTATTCAGACTTTAATCCAGGAGTTTTGTTGGTGGAGGGAAAAAAGCCAAGATTTTTTTCAAAGGGAAGCACAAGATATTTCTGTGAAATTATTCCTATTTGCAACAAGTTGTGTCTGGCCGTATGGACTCATTTAGTCAGGATCTAGGTTTAGATGTGGTTTATTTGAAAAAATAGTGTGTTTGGTTATAACTGGACCTCTACAATGGATTTTTGGATTCCTGCACTACACACACACACACACACAAAATTCATATCAATCTTCACACCTGACAAGGGGTTTGATGGCCAACAAGTGTACTTCTCAAAATGTTTGACTGCTCCTTGAATTTCTACAGCCCTATTCACCACACCAAATAGAAAATAACACCACCTTGACTTGAATAATGTATTTTCCATCAAAACCGCTCACTGAGGCTTTGGCCCAGTTTTTCATCGATTTAAATTGGGTTTTAATCAACACACTCACAGATTCAGTGCCCCCTTATGACATCTCAGGAAATGAAATTCAAACTCATTGACTCACAAAGCAGCAGCATGGGACGGGCCAACTTTCTCCATTAGACAACTGCGGCCTCAGAAGGATGTGCCAATCCTCAGCCCAAAAGAATCACACTTACAGTAGCTGCAAACTGGTCTGTATGAATGTCACCTGTGTGTCACCGTTTGTAGTAATGTACTAGTTACAGCTGAGTGGGAGGAGACCCTGTGGTAGACCCAGGACATGCTGGATGGACTGTAGGCCCCCCCTGATAATGGAGGAATGGTGTCTATTAGAAGAGGCTGGAGAAGTTGCAGGGTTAAATGAGCTTGGCTGCTCTCCATACTGCAATCTAGACCCAGACAAATGGATAAAATTGTAATAGACCCTATGAAAACAAAATTACACATGACCATTTACTGTTGTGTTTCTGTGTGAGATCAAATTAAAATGAAGAAAAGTGCACATGAATGCAAATTCATTCCACAAGTGGCATTTTGAACTTGTGTGGCAGCGCATGATATTACTCAAATAAAGAATGTTTTTCTTGCTAATCCTATTGGTACTGCAGTTGTAATCATTAGCAAATCTCCTGCCTAGAGACTGGGTATTGTAAAAAAGAAAATGTTCTAATTATATGATTTATGGCTTGAGGTTGCATGCTTTCCGGCATGTTTCTGAATACATTGGGAGAATTTTCTACTTTAGCAAGTCAGTGTATTCTACAAACTTGGTGATATAAGAGGAACTGTATAGATAAAATGTAATAAGTCAGTGTACAGTTAATCTTAAATGTAGAAAAGACTCCTACCATTGAAATTAGATGCCTATTCAACATTTTGAATAAGCTCTGTATCTGCTTTAGGTAACACAAAAGCATACTTGGTTGATCTGCTTGGTTGATCTGCAACATAAATCTGTCTGTCAATCCATTGAACCTAGTCTGGAAAAATGTGATCCTGATTATTATCATGCAAAGCAATGTGACATATGACATTGTAAATGCATCAATTTGGCTACAGGGATATATATATATATATATATATATATATATATATAATTATTATTATTATTATTATTATTATTATTATTATATATCTACAGGTAGGTGATCTCACTTGACAGGTCTTGCATTGGAAGTGGGAAAAATGCACAGTTGCAAAGTCTAATCATGTCAATGTATTGGACAGATGTTACATTTCTTCAACATGTCTCAACTTAGAGAGAGCAAGACTCATTGAGAACACAACCAGTAATTTGTGAGTTTATGCAATCTGGTTTGACATTTACTTTCTGAAGCCGGTTAGTACACATATTTGCATGTGCCTTGACCAGTGAGCTTCAGCAGAGTGGAAGTAAATCCATTGTTCATTTAAGCACCACTCATTAACACCACCTTCACTCAGATCTCACAAAGCACAGTTGTCTTTTGGGTATCTGAATTTGCCTGTCTTTTAATGCAAGCACCAGCTTAACTGTGGACTTTTTAAAATCTTTAATCTATAATCTTTGAAGTCTGGCCATGATAAGCTAAATTGTGGAAAATACCTTTTTATTGTTGTATTCATTTATTGTTGATGTGGGAAGTTTAAATTTGCAACTTCAGCATGCTGTAGAGGGTACAAAAAGTTAGAAATGTAAAGCCCATAACACACCAAATTATTAAACTGTTATAGATTTAGGTGAAGATAATTACATATTATTATGACCTACACTTATATTTGACAATGTGTTTTCATTGGTTATTGAGGAGCAGACTAATTTAAACCACCACTGTTTGTGTTGTGTGCAGTGTTTTGCATTTAAACCTCTGCCACCCCTGGGAGTTATTACTATTGAAATGCTGCTATTTATGTTAAGGCCTGCATGCACAATAACTCACTAAAAGGTTCGACTCCAGTTGTAAAGACTTATTTTATTTATCCTTCAATGTTTTTAATGCAAAACACAGCTGCCAGTATTCCCCCAGGAAATTCAAACGCTTCTGCTCCCAGTCCCACTATCGCAGATATCATGTCACGTGGAATCAGCATTTGAATTAAAGGGTTCTAATAATAAATGATTGTGATAAACCTGAACAGGTTAAGGTTTATCGAGGACAATGCTTAAAATAAAAACATGGTCCAAGTTCCTTTATCAATAGAACAGACTTCCTTACATTCACCTCACAGACTTATGTTAGTTATGCTTGAGGGCACTTACATCCTTGTTGCCACCTGGGGTATTCCGTTGCACACTTGACATGCACTCCCATCTGAGACTGCTAGTGTCACACTTTGGCCTGAGGGTTAAAGCAGACCAGGGGAGCAAAGGAGTCAGCCTCTCTGCCTCGCCTCCCTGAGGAATGGAGCACATGTGCATTGTGAGCATGAACTGACTGAGTTTGTCACGACCCCCTCTCCACAGCCCCTCCCCTCCTCTCCCCGGTGCTGTAGTGCACAACCTCTGCATCACCTTTTCTGTCACCATCTGAAGTACATCTTCAAGTGCATTGTGAAAGTAGAATTTAAAAGGACAGCTGAAGGAAAGCATTAAGCACTGAAGATAAATCATAGTTTTGGCTGTCTGCAAAGCAAACATTCCTAGTACTTCACTCTTGTTATTCTGGTTATTATGTGTATCCCTAAATAGATGTGCACAGTGCCCTCGTTTCTGCAAAATCTAGGACAAAGTGGAGGTACAACATGTATGTGAAATATAGATGCTCCATTCTTTGGCCAGCTAGTTTACAAGGTGGTGGTGAAAGCTCTGAGCTGGCGTTAGCTGTTAAGTCTACTGTACAGTCAAAGAATCAGAGTAACCACTCAGCGACACAGTGCAGCATGACCTGTACATGGTCTGCTGGTTTCAAGGCTAGGTCACATGGCAAAGGTTTAGTGTGGGTAGAGGTGGTTGAGTACACAGAGTCGGCACAGCTGATGCCTCAGTGGGAGGCAGACAAAGCCATTTAAGCCCCTTTCACATATACAGTATATCCCTGAAATGTTGGGGGTCACGTGTGAATGGGAGCAGGGATTGATATTCAGAAATCTGTATCATTGATTCTCCCAAAATTAGCCAGAACGGCTGCAGTAACATTGCATGAACTAGCACGTAAAAGGGTCACTTCTGTCTGATGAAAGACTTTGAAGCTTTCACATGAAGCAAGTGAACCAATCCCAAGGCTCCACTCATGACATATTTGTATCTGCGACTACAGTGTTTTCGCAAGTGATTTGATAACTGAAAAATAAATACATGAACACAAGAAGAACATTGGCGCCGAACGAAATCTTCTCCTTGAACGACCATGATCCGGAAGAAAATAAGTGTTGTCTCTGCTGACGCAAACACGTATATTCGGCCTTATCCCATCTTCTTCTTCTGGTGGATTTTATGGTGGTTGGCGCAAGAAGGAAATGTTCTTGCGTGTGAATAGTGGAAAATCACTAGCGGTGCCTAAAAGGTTATCCTCGTAATCAACCAGGAACTCTGTGAAAGAGGTCTGTGATTCACACGGAAGATGGATGGGCATTTCACACACTCTCTTTTTATGTTTTATTCCACTTATGACAGCATTAATACTCATTATCAGTGGCATGAAGTACAAATTAGTTGATCAATATGTGCTCTTGTATGTACTTATGTACTCACAGGATGTGTAGCAGGAACAACAAATGATTAGGAGGATCAAGAAGTAACTGAATAGTGATGTTGCCATCAAATCAAACTAACAAGAGATTTGCTGTCAAAAAGACAAAGCTTCATTCACAGGGACATTGCTAATTATTGCCTAGATTTAAAAAATCTGTGCTGTCAGGAAACACATTCAGCTACATGTAAGTAAGGGCGGATCAGAAAGGGACAGAGGGAATGGCCGTGATATTCTTGTATTAATCTAAAAATGGAAAAGGGTGAGTATGTGCTTGGTTGTTGAAAAGTGTAGGCAATTACCACTCAAACATAATCAGTCTGGAAATTGATGTATGATACCAAGCCAGAGGCACAAGTGCTACATTCAGATGGAAACAGAGATTTAACTGGATTCATTTTTGAACACAGAACCAAGGCTCTATGTGCTTGGTTGTTTAACGTTTTCATAAGGGAAATGCATGCACCAACAAACTAGTCACACAAGACAATTCTTTTTAAATCCTTAAATAGAAAATAAATGATAAATGCCCAAACTCATATCTTATTGACTTTCCTCAGACAGCCACGTACGTCACCATGTTCGACATGGCAGCACAATGCATTCTGTTCTACTTTTAGCTCTCCATCTCCCGTTAGCAGATACCACAGGAGAGACAAGCTAAAAAAAAAAGATAAAAAATATCACCACAATAACTTGAACAGAAAAATGATATTATATATGTTACTGTGAATATACTATTCATTAGAGCAGAGGCACTACACTAAAGTCTCCACTGCTGTACAGTTACTGCTGACATTGTTCTGTAAGCTTTAAATGCATTACGTGCTTATGATACTGTCCACAATACATCTGTGTTCATTGCTATATACAGTATACCCCTACGAGGTAACGTTTTCAGTATTTACAACGCAAGAACGTCATCGGACACAATGAATATGTATGACTACAAGAGTGCTTGATAAATGATGATAGGACATGCAACACTACTGCAGTTACACTTCTGCTTGTACCCCTTCTGTGCCAATTACTCTTCACCTAAAATGGCTGAGTCTTTGATGTAATGTGAAGCAAAAAAACATTAATGACATGATTTGCATGAGGTGATTAAGAGCAAAGTCACCTGAGGGGTTTATCTTCTGGTTAAGTAAGAGTAGAGTCACACTGAGCAGTTCACTTCGCTTCAACAAACAGCGAGCTGCAGATACTGAGTAATACAGATGATTCCAGACAAATCGGTCCATATTTCCCTGTTTACAGAATGAATGCTGATACGGATTAAGGTACTGGAGGGAAACAGATTGGTTGCAAGATTAAGGAAATTATCAATAGATAGAACAACTAAATTTGATATATTTCTTTGATTTACTCTACACTAAATATATTTAAAGATAATGAAGTGAGATTAATAGAGCGCCCACTCCAAATAATATTCCTATATCTCCACCGTTAAGGAGATTTCCATTACCAAAAACTCTTTGTAGCTATGTCTCACTTCGAGGGTTTTGATATTGCTCCTCAGTTCTTATCATGACTTCTGAAAATCACAGAGTAGACCATTATGGAAGTCCTTATATACTGTATAAGGTAGATATATATGTAAATATAGATATTTAAAATGGTAAACTAAACAAATAAAACAACAGAGACATAAGCAAACTCTTGCAAGTTCAATTTCAATCTTCCTAAACAGCACAAACTGTAAGTCTGCTTACAGATTGTCCAGAATAAGATGTAACATGTTTTAAATTCCACAAAAATAAACCCATTTAAGTTAAGAACAGTCTAATGCATTATTAATACAGTATTTAACAGCAGGTTGGGCACATTAATGCCTAAATGGAACAAAGAATACTAGGCATTGACAAAATTCATAGATTTGGTTCTTTGGATCTTTCAGTGAAAGGTGGGCCAAGATTTGAAACCATTTACCAGATGATGTGAGATATTCACAGTCTATTAGGATCTTTAACATTTCCTTTAAAGGAAATGGAAAGAGGACAGATTTGTGAATGTACATGTACTTGATATTTCAGTAATTTATTGTATATTCTGTATTATAAATTCAGTCATTATTTGGGGCAAGGCAGGACCCCTCTAGAGATAAATTATATACATTTTGGAGTGTCATGCTTAGATTTTATAAAGTACATATTGTATGTTTATCTCTTATTTTATAGATTTTGTCTTTGCATGTCATGTCCTGTGATGGATTCTTTGGTTCCTTTTGGCTTTTTGTGAATATTTCTATGTCTTATGACAGAATTAAATTGAAACTGCGTTAGAGCAAATAAAATAAAATCATAAATAACACGACCCCATATTGCTAAACAAACTCTAAATAACTTCAGGAGTGGAGAGAAATTGACAGATCTGTTGCACTTTCTCACAAATCAATTGAAACGTGTTTATATTTCCATTCAATCAATATGAAGTGAAGTGTGGATGATTGCAGATAAGTTCCCTAATTTCTTACAGAAGGCTTAGAGTGCTTAAAGTTTGAGTGCAGAAAGTTAGTTCCCACTTGGTAAACTAATGTAAAAACAAAACAAATAATTGACCATCTGCAAATAAGATGCTGGTTGTAAAGCATCATAGCCAGTAAGATCCAAAACAACACTGATATCCTTTCACTGATGGGAAACATCAGAAACGAGTACAAGATCTGAGACAACATGGCAGGAGAAAAAATAATGATGTGTGATGGAGATGAACTGATTAATTTTCACTTGTCACTATGTCACTCGTCACTGAGGGGTGGATGCGAATGGCTCTTCTCTGACTCCTCTACTAGATTTTCCTTCTTATTTAGCTTGAGGGCAGCGACTTTCCTTTCGACTACAAGTAATAAAGCATTTCTCGCACTCCAACTTTGGAGTAACTTAAATGGGGTTTCTGGAAGTTTGACCGACAGTTCTCACAATGCAAACCCTGCAGCATCCCAAGCGAAGCCAGACAGACAGTTGGGAAACTCAGTCACTCATCTCTGTTAAACTTCAGTGGCAAAGTTTTCATGTCATATGCCCATTATACACAGGGGCTTCCGTGTTTTCTCATTCTCCATCTCTCCTCCTCTCCCTCTATCTTTGGACGTGTATTGCTGAAGCTGATGGCCCCGAGGGCTTTTATTTGAATGGATATTCAGCTCTGTAAGCGGTGCCATCTCCCAGAGAACTGGAAATGACTCTGAATTATGCTGCTGACCTTCCGCACAGAACTTCTCCTCTCATCGACATGTAGTAGCCGGGGCCCTAATCAAGTACAAGCACTTTATATTGATTTCCTAAAAGTTCTCTTAATCTTTTATTGCAGAAACGTTTCAGCAAAAGACAGTTTGGTTGGTGTATTGTCATTTGAGTTTATTGGTCTTCCAGCACAGTCACAGCCGAGGGGTCTGTGATTGAGCTATCGTTCAAGTTAGATTTCATCACAGAAAGTTTTACACAGTCTTGTAAAATGAGAAAGTGTCAGACTTTCTCTGAGAGGGACTCAGAGGGACAAATAAGACAAGACAATATAACACTGCCTTGGCCACTTCTGTCATGGTGTGCTAATACAGAACAAACATACGAGTAAAAATCATTTCCCACTGATTTCCTGAAAGAGACACAATCAAATCAACAATGAAGATCAACTAGTCTGAGAAATGTGAAGCATTTGGGAGGATGAAAAACAAGTGCTCTTAAATGAAATTGTTGTATATATTCCACTATATAGCCTGATTAAATCAAGCTTGTCGAAATTTTTCTCTGTGGAAATAGCTTTGAAATGTTTACCGCTATTGAGTGCCAGAGTAATAGAACTTTACTTGTTGAGTTGTTCCAAGCAGACACAAGAGACAAGAGTCTATAACTAAATACCATAACTTACTTTCTTACTTTGGTTCAGTTAGAAGGTTTACTATTAAGTTAAGATTAGAAAGAAACAATTAGATAGTGCTTAGGCCCTTTTCAGGGAACTCACAAATGTCAAGGATCAGTCTCTCGTCCATTGATTTGCACTGTGCATCGTTCAAGACAATCCCACTCTGGCAGCAGCCAGATGCGACAGTTTCATGGGATTTGTCAAATTGCCCGTGCCTCCCTACCTTCCTGCTCACCCCTCATTGATAATTGATTACTAGGCAAGTCCACCGCTCCCCATCTGAAAAGACCTTTACAAGGGGCACAACGTGACGCTCACCTGTTCCCGTTCTCACCTGCCTGCTTTTCTCCGTCGGTAGCTAGTCAGACTGGCCTGATGGCTTCATTGCACCACACACCAAAGCTAGTGCAGATAGCCTGAGGAACAACTGGACATAGAGCATGGTGGTGCAGAGGTGCTTAGCTGCGTGGAAAGTATTCAGGGATTTCGCTGGAAATAGGCTACAAGGAACCGGAAAAAAAGTGTAAAGGGTGAAAAGGGTGTATGGCACTATTTTTCCACTTTAATACATCTATTTAGCATGAAATCTATCCATCATTCCCAAAAGACCCAAAAGAATAACACTGAACTTAAAAAAATGTGGCATGGCTGTACAATTAAAATGTGCTATGCTATCACATACTTCCTAATTCTAAATCTCAGGTTTAATTATCATGAAGTCAGTCAAAGTCTGGATAAATGTCAGCAGCTCATATTGCCCATGAACGTAGCACTAATCCTGCTGTCTTGCTATCCCACCTTAATATCACAAGGGATATTCACACCGGATCTCGTGTATTGATAGACGTTTGCCACGTTTAGGAAGGAAACAGCTTCCGTGTAAACAGATACTGTACCCTGTACATGTCAGGTACATCCAGTCGTCTGAGATTATCTCTGCCTTGGTCTGTGCCAACGCCTGTGTGCATGTGTGAGTCCTGCTGTTCTAGCCTGGCCCACAGTCATACAATCATCAAAAGCGCTCGTCTCATGCCTCTTTGCATGGTTATCAGGTTTCTCAGGATGAAGCAGGGAGGATGTTGGCTCCTGGTGGCTCTGCAGGATTCCTCTAACCCATTAACATCAGCAGCCTAATCCTCCAGCTGGCTGCAACCGGAAGAATCTGACAGGGGACTTTTGTCTCCAGTGTCTGAAAACTGCCCTTTGCTGAAGGTGAGGGTGAAAATCGTCCCCCAGACTTTTTAATCTCAGAAGCCCTGTCAGTGAGGCAGTTTAATTATGACTGATACCACTGTGTGTGTCTGTGTGTCTATAGAATATCAGTGACAGTGTGTCTATGTGTGCGCTGCTGCCGGTGTGTGTGGGGCGATGGGGGGCACCCAGCTTTTCAATTAAGATGCCAGTCTGATGGACATGAACCGAGCCCTGTTCTGCACTACACTCATCTTTTTAATAAAAAGAAAATCACGTTTGTCTATAAGGCTAAATTTAATCCGTCTGTCAGACCACTCCATGGGTGATTAGCCAACATGTCCTTGTTTCTGCAGATGTTTGTGTTTGTAGCTGTGCATGTGTTTGTGCAGATGTGAGATTTTTGACGTTTAACCATGACCTTTCGTAAGAGAGGAGTACTCAACTTTCTGAAAACCTCTTTCCTTTATCAGGTGCTTTGTCCAACCGTGACAGACAACCCAGTTTTCTTTCCAGAAAGGCCAAACTCAAAGGCAGGTCAACAAGCAGTGAGGTGAGGCTTATGAGCAGCATGCAAGCAAGTCCAAGACAACCAAGTCAGATTGTGGAAGGAATTTGACATTTCATGCAAAAAGTACAAAAAGAAAGAGAAGAAAACATGGTGTCGCTTAAGATACAACTGCTCTGCCCTTGAGCTTGTGTTGCTGTGATATTCAAAGTGTTAATTGTTGTGTATTTGTGAGGACATACACAGAAGGACGGACTGTAGCTTTGGTGAAACACGGAAATTGCAGTCAATTAAAATGACTGATGTTAGAAAGGTAAATCTGAAAATCTAAAACATTATACAAAACAACGTCATTATACAAAATCTTGTAGTCTGATGTTTCTAGCATTTTAATGCACAAATGCAAATGGTTTAAGTTTGCCAACAAGTGCATAAATTCTCCTAGAATTATTCTTTTATGCTCTTTATAATTGAGTGGGAAGACCATACAAATGAACATGCATTTAATTGAGTTGCATACATGTACAAGCAAGTCATATTAACACTGAAAGGATGTAGAATTAATACAAATACTTCAGTTATACTGTATTTCTCCTTTTCCCTGCATTGCTGGGTTGTGGCAGCTAACTTTCTCATCATCTATTTATGGTATATGTCTAGCAGAGAAGATGAGGGTTACACTTACTGTGACACTGCTGCCAGCATTCATCATCATCATGTCATCATGTTACTGAGAGCAGTATACACAAGTTAGGGGTAATGGTCTGTGTGTGTAGGACTGGATCTGTGCAGTTGCATACTGAATCCCTTCTGTTTTTTTTTTCCAATTTACCAGTCTGTGAAAGTTCACAAAAGGTACAAACTTTATTTACTATACACTGAATCTACACACAAAATGTTCAGAAGCTTTGTGAAGTCAAGCACTACATGCAAGAACTGGGACATGAGAGGTTAATGTGAAAACGTATAGCAACAGCTGCATTTTGTCTGGGGAAATATGGACACGGTTCTTTAGGATTAGCCAAAGTGGATTTAACTGGAGAGCAAACAATAAGGGAAGGCGCAATTAAAACCACTTCATTTGACAAAAGCCTCTCGACGTAAACATATTATTAGTCAGGGAAGGGGCAGGCCATTTTTTTCTTCACAAGTTGACTTTATTAGCAGATCTATTGGTCAGGGACTCTTGAGGTCAGACAGCTTTTTAAATGTACACATCTTTTCTAGTGATACTGTCGCCGTTTTGGTCTTAAATTGACTTTCTTGGTACTTGTTGAGGTCAGGGCGCTGTAGTAAGTGGGGAAGAGGTTGATCCCCATAGCTTATTACACGCCACATGGTATTGTTATTATTTGCTAATTGCATGCTGTGAGTTGTATAAGACGCCTTGCCTTGGAGATTTTTTAATGTATTAAGCCCATGAATTTGGCATCAACGCTGGCGGCTTACTGGCAGTCAATAATGTCGGTCCCCTCATAATCATATAGAAAATCCTCTGAAGGGGAAGGTGGGGGTGGGTACTTGCTTCACTTTTATTAATCATTAAAGCAAAGTCTTTTTCTTGGCTGCAAGAAGCACATGCAGACACTGATGGCTATGAGTGTGGGAGGTATAACACACACAGTCCTAAAAAGGTGCATATAATGCAGGCATATTGCAGAGGAATATCTCCATCAGTTGTTATTTTTATCTTATTTTTATTTTTATACACTTGATAGTATGTCACTATAAGACAAACGTCGGCGGAACACTTGTGTATCGGTGCTAGGGGCACGAATGATAAAACCTGAATTCACTTTTTTTTTAAAGTGGCCTTTGCCCTGACGGCTGATTTGATAGAGATTCTTGAGTTTGTTATCTATATATTTCATACAACAGCCCTCATTATATGTGTCTATTTTTCTCCTACTATTCATCATTACCCAGCTCAGAAAAGCCACAAGGAAATAGTAAGTGTTTAAGGGGGTTATGGTATGCAAATGACTTGTTTTTCACCAAGTCTGCCTCAGAAACAAAAGTGATTTAGTCAAGAAAAAAAACACAAATGACACTCAATGAAAAGTGCATTATTGTCAGCAAAGCAGTGACAGACATATCTTTGAGAAGAAAATCCTTGAAAACAGCTTTGATAGCTACATTTTGGACTGCCAAAAATGCAAATTTTGTTGCATGTCGTCATCTAAGAGGCTTGCTGTTTTTGAAGGGCAAGTGTCTCCCCTGTGTCAACAACTTCCTCACCCCAGCTGCTTGACAGAAACTTTTGCATTTTACAATTTATGAATTATCTAAGAAGCCGTTCTTGCTTCCGTTAGTATATTATCACAGTGTGGCAGGCAGAACGCTGATGTACAGGCTGCAGTTGTCTGAGCCAGGAGGCAAATAACAGCATTCTGTCTATTTACCTTAAAGCTCAGGGTCTTGTGTGTGTGTGTATGTGTGTGTGTGTGTGTGTGTGTGTGTGTGTGTGTGTGTGTGTGTGTGTGTGTGTGGTGTATGATGTGCACACTGGGATGTGTGAATGTTAAATGTCTAGATTTACGGGAACATGTCAAACAAGTGAGCTGAATTACTGGAAGAAGATGAGAAAGGTGTAATCTGTAATACTGTTCACCTCTCATAATATTGACACCACAGCTGTGAAAAATTAAATATTGCCTTGCTATATGTTGAGTTAGACATAGATTCCAAAGCCATGTTTAGCATCTCGGTTGAGCTATGCTTTGACACAGTGTGCTTTGGGCTAAATGTTAACATCAGCAAGCTAGCATGCTGACACACTGATAATATGCCATTAGTTAGGCATAATGTTGACCATGTTCACCATTTTAGTTTAGCATGTACTGTAAGCATGCTGATTTGCATATTAGCGCTACAAGCCAAATAGAGCTGAGACTGATAGGAATGCCATTAGTTTAGCAAAGTCCAATACAATGTGGTGATGCTGGTGTCACTAATTGAAAAGATAAAGGATCCCCGAGTTATTAGAATTAATCGTGAGGAAGATAGAAATGTCTGCATATTTCTAGAGGAAATTCAGGGGATCACAAAAAGTCATGAATGTCTGGTCAACATTTCAGTTCAATAGTTGCTGAGATATTTTATTCTGTATCAAAGTGGTGGACTGATCAATATTGCCATCACTAGAGCTATGCTGCTAGTGTGGAGTCATAAGTGAATTTTACACTACCCAGGACATCTCAAACACTGACATCTATATGATGTCTCTTGCTATTAAAAGATTCACCCCTGTATGTGTCAGACATGTATTCCCATTCCAACGCTTTGCTCAGCTCAGCCCATGTTTCATACTGTCGTAGCTCCACCAGCTGGCTCCAGTTTCCAGACACCATCTTCACCTTCAGCATGTCTCTCTCTAGCCTGCTTCCATCTCCTCGTGAAATGGCTACAATTGCCTAATGAATTCCCCTTCATTACAAGCACTCTGTCACAAGACCAACTAACTGTGTGTTGTGTTTTCGTTTCTGTGCCCTTTTGCTGTCACGAATGTTGACTTAGCTGACAAAAAGCTGGACATTTTCTCTCAGATTAATCTGTGCGGTGCATGTGCACGCGCGTGTGTGTGTGTGTGTGTGTGTGTGTGTGTGTGCTTGCGTGAGTGCATGTGTTTTGATATATGCCAGAATGTGTCCATGTGTACATGCGCAGCCATGTCAAAGAGGGATTTCTTTTTAATATTGAGATAGGTCAGAGAGATTGTGTGTGTGTGTGTGTGTGCGTGTGTCAGGGGAGGTGTGTGCAAACAAGAATTACATTTCAAGTCACGTTGCAATACTAACAAGAATGACATTTTTCAGTTCTCATTGTGACATTTTATCACAGTTATTTCTTTGACCTGAGGGCCACTGGGGAGAGAATCCAGAGAATGGCCAACAGGGAACAAGTGGAGGACGCTACATATTTTGTGAGCCACAAAAATAAAGCCTATCTAATTGGGATCTTATGTATTGTCTGTCAATGAGTCTTTTTCCAGAGGCAGTTCCTGGTACTGCCGTAATTAACATTTTCCTTTTCTCCAGTTCGGGATCATTTCCATACCAGGAGTGTTCTTGTCAAACTATTGCTGCTGCTGTTTCTCATTCTAACAAACGAGTTTCCTGTTGAAAGCTCATCTGTTCAGTGTTTTCAAAAACTAATTCTAATGAGTTCATTACTATGCCCTTTTAAGATTGTTTATTTTTTCCAGCTGTACATAAAGTCGCTGGATGAATGATCAGCAAATGTACAGACAGTAATGATAACTGCAAAGAATAACTGTGTTGAGAGGAGATGTTTAATTACTCTAATCAGTAGTTATTTGAAAGAAAGCATTTGTTAGGTTAAATGCTTCATGCTAATGATTTAATCTATAATTTCTCAGTGGCATTCGTGATATTGCATAAATAGAAAATTACTTGTGAGATATATAATAATGCTATTGATGCCGGTGCACAGGCAATATTCCACCCACTCAACTGCTTGGACCACACACTATTTAAAATAGCTTTTATTTCAAACTGATTGCAAAGGACAACTAAAGCACAATCCACAATACAGCTAATCCCATTCCCCCCAATGATCCTCTGTTAAATGATGAGTGATCTGATTTTTACAGCTGGAGAAAGGTCAGTATGGTTTGCTTGACACACGGCTGCAAAGGAATTGCTCCCTCTTAGACGGAAATCACCTCAAGACCTTTCATTCCCCCTCTGGGTCAACACATGTCATTCAATTGTACCTGAGGAGACTTTGCTCGGCAGAATCCTCCCAGCCACTGCTAAAAGCTTTACGTCCTGGACTGTGGTGATTTAAGCTTTCTTCATCTATTGTTAATTTGATAGACAGTTTTATGCTATTCTCATTGTGGTTATGTGTGGTGAGATGGATGTGCACTTCTGCAGGTTAGAGAGCAGAGAGTCATTGGTTTATTATTCATTACAGTACTCATTTGTTGTGGTATTCACCCAATTGTACATAAATTAAAAACGATTAACAGTTGGTAGGTTAAATGCTAATAAAAGAGGTGAGAGTCCTTTAGTGGCATTCACAGGTACCTGCCTGCAAAACACTCAATAACTACCCCATCCTTGCATCCTTACACTGGCCCCCGTTCACATCAGGATAAACTTTAAAATCCTTTTAAATGTTAAATAATCTCTCCATGGTCTGGGTCCTACATATATACTCAGATTCTCCCAACGTGACATGTTGGCTATGCCCCGTTAGTGGACAAAAAAAGGCCAGGGACAAGGCTCTTCTGTAGCAGCTCCTCTGCTCTGGAAAATTCTGAATCCTGAACACTGTTAAACGACTTCTAAGGAAACACTGCAAGCTGTCAATAAGCAGTTGAGTTCCACTTGCTTTGAATTGTCTAAACCCTTAATAAGAAACCTGTCTCCAACTTTCATGTCTGTATCTTCATTACGAAAAACCAATACTGGTTTGTTTAAATGACAGTTCCTCAGTGTGGTTAAAGTGAAAGCTTAAAATAGAAAATAAAAGCAGAGTTGATGCTCAGACGACAGGACAGTGATTTCGTGCTTGATGTCTTCACATTTCCACACAGATCTCAGTTAACCACATTCCAACTTGAGCATCTAAAAACTGCAGAAGCAACATAGGAGAGGTCTGGCAGAGTGACTCTATTTAATCAGTGCTTTTTAAAATGTGGATCATGACAAAACAAAACTGATGATCACAATGAAAGTTATTGCTGTTCTGTGAAGCCACTGTGTGGGCAGTACTGTAAGTATGCAGGCTCATATATCGCTATATATTTTCTTTAGGGGCCTCACAATCATTTGCCTGGAGGATTTTAAAATTAGCAGATTTAAAATGTGAGAATCAGTTGCACCACCTACGCCTTTATTCTTTGACCCCCCTAATAAATTACCTGTATAGAGTTTTTGAAAAGCCTTGACAGATTCGAGCAGCGTTATCATTTTAATTGTATACCCAATGAGAGATTTTCGATGAATAGGATAAAATTAGCCCAATCTCAAAAACAGCTTCTCCTTTCAGTTGGGTGACATTTGTGCGTCTGAACTCTGAATTACGTAACTCGAGTCTCCCACTTCCTCATTGTGCAACTTTTAAAGAAACCTGTGCTCTTCTGTCTCACAGGGCAATGCCATTAAAAGCACTGTGCCCACCTGGCAACCAACTGCTGTGCGAGGACCCTGGCATTCCACACATTTGTGCTCGCAGCGGATACTGCACCCACACATGCTGGAATGAGTAATCATTCCCTTCAAGATGTGGTCGTCACTTCTCCGATCACGACAGCAATTGTGCACGGCCTTAAATGCAGCCCGACCCAGACTGGCTCGTGATTTTCCTCAAGCCACTCTATGAAATGAGCTCAAGTATAATAGGCCTGATGAATCCCTTCAGCGTCTGTTGATATAGCTGGTCATGGTGTTTAGGGGGCCATTTTAGATATCATAATCAAGTCGCATCAAATCCATGACTTCTCAGCATTGTCTTCAGGCCTGTTCATTTAATGCCGCCATGGGCTTTTAATGAGGGGCACATTGTAGAGAAAGGCAAGTAGTGATGTGATTTTAATAGGCTCACTATGGTCCACTGGCAAGGGAAAACAGTCATTGCATTAGTTCTCTCGGAGCGCATAATTTAAGTAAGTGAGGGGAGCCGGGGTGTTGTCTGCTTTTTGGAGTTTAGTCTTATAGAGGAGCTGCGTCGACGAGATGGCATGTTGTCTTTCAATGTAGATAAGGTGTTTGGAATACATTAACCTTTTCCTCATTTGTTTTGTGTGTGTACCCTTTTTGTTCCACCGTGAAATGAGAAGTCTTTGCAGCTACGGGGCAAATTGGAGCTCACACAGGGCTCACGAGGCAGAGGCATGTGACACCTGAACATTAGCCTTCAATCGAAATGAGAAAAGATGAGGGGAGAGGAGCAAAAGGGGGGGAAAAAAGACGAGAGATGAAGGAGAGGAGAGGGGTTGGGGCGACAGCAGCGGCCTGTTCAGGGTTTGGGAAACAGCTATTTCTTGTCTCCCTCACTCATTCTGCCTTTCTTTTCATTCTCTTGCCCTCCATCGCTGGCCGTTAAAGCTCAGTACCTCAGGCACTGCAATTATTGGTACGGTAAAGATGAAAGGTCACAACTGTTAGGAGAGGAGAAGGAAGTGACAGTATGATGAGGAAGGACATTCCAACTTTCTAAAGCTTCAATTGTGAAGGCATATACGAGGAAAATAATGTAATAACGGCTGTGAAAAGTGCCTTTATTGACTTTGCAAAGCAATGGTTCCTGACCATTTAGTAAAACATTATATTTCAAGTTACTCTTTGACCACTACCGGAGACTGATAGAAATCCAATAATCAAAAAGTAGCAACGTTGTCGTTATCCACTCAACACAGACCCATTCATGGCTGTATTAACAGAACAGGATACAGTGGGACAAGCCTTGCACTTTGCCCCAGTGGCCAACTATGGTACTGCAGCCAAAATAGCAGTTTCCCCGTAGACCACCATAACAAAAGAGAATGATGAAGACTTCTGATATCAAAACACTGCTCTGTTAGGTTTCTTGTGAGCTGTCAATACAGTGAGCGTGGATCTTTGGTCTGATTTTTGCCCTCACATTATCTTAACAACAGAGTCATTTTAGAACAAATCACATTGAGAGGTCACAAGAAAAGAAGTGAAATTACCTACTGACACCATAACACATTGTAGAAAACTGTTGATTTACCTTATATTAAGATTTCCCAACAACTTGCATGAAAGCTATTTGGGACACAGCCACAAGATGGCATTACAGAAAATCTCTCCTCTGCCTCTTTCCCATCAGCTTCAATATCCAGCTCTTAGCTGCTCTGTGAAGGGGTAATATACAGTATTGTGATGCAAAATACTGTAATTATGGTCATTATTATGGTCATTTGCTTTTTTGGCGAAAGAACGAGGCTCATTAGCCTTTATGACTGAAATATCTTGCAGGTCACTGCAGCTGAAAAAGTGTGTGTGTGTGTGTGTTGGGGGGAGTCTGGGCTGGCAATCTTGAAATCTCAGCACCTTGCAAAGAAATGATTAGGTCACTGGTATTGATGAACATCTTCATCGAACCCAGCAGATGTATGGCATTAAATTTAAGAAATGTACTTATATTCTTTTAGCTTCACCTTCACTCCCCACTGAGAGTTATGCAGCTCCCCAGAGACTCCCGAGAGTCCCTGTTGAGAGCAAAGACACCGGAGAAGGACAAGGTGAGAGTGCGAATGAATGAGGAGATGGGAGGGAAAAATGAATGGATTTGGGCTGTAACTGCCCAGGCAATTGGGTTGTAAGGGGAAGATGAAAGACAGGAACTGCAGGCAGAGAAATAAGTAGAAAGACCATCAGAGTATAAGAGACAGCAAATGAGGAAATTGGAGGGAAAGTAAAATTAAGCAGAGGGATGCTGAAAGGGGAAGAGAAAGGCAAAAGGGAGCCGGGGAGATCTATATGCCAAGGGAAGAGTGCTGTTTTTCAGGCCCGGTGCCTTTGTGCCATTTGAATCACTGCAGGTTTCTCATGCCCTGGGCTCTTCTATATAAAGCTCAGACAGCTGCTGGATTTTCCACATTACTGCCATGGAATTGGATTAATACAATGCCCGTCCATGTTTTCGCCGTCATCAGCCAGCATCCAGAGGGACCTGCTCTCACAGGTCACTGGCCACCTGTCTCCTTCTGCTCATTGTTATTGGGGACATTAGCTGGTATGGGCAATGTATGGCACACTGCATGCAGAACAGCACATCATTAGGAAACAAGTTTATTAGGTACACCTGCTGGTCCTGCAATACATCCTACCATCATGAAGGTTGAACTTGTATTATTTGCAATGACAATAAAGTTTGATTTTAAATACTGATACAAATACTGAAAGAATGCCATTTTTCTCAACCATCCTTCACTTGTTCCCATTACAAGTCTGAAGTATCAAGATGTTTGACCCGGGTCAAATCACACAGCTCACATCAAGGAAGCCTTGAGCTTCTGCAGAACACCTCAATTACCACATTTGCATCATATCTTTCCTCCTATGTACTGTGTCCCACCAGATAGAGTGTCTCCAGCACACTTTTATGAATTGTTAGGTCTTGATGGAAGCGCTCCATATAAAATGCTAACAGGGAACTGGCAGAGACTCATAAATGTCTAATCAGTGAGGGATATCTTTTATGATGACAGTGTCAAGGTGCACACTCTGGCACGCACAAGCTTAACTCACAACATACACAACACACAAAACATGAATCCACGCTCTAAACCTTCCCCTTTTTGGGGGGCCCCACACATTCCAGCACTTCTGCTTAAGTTCTACTACAAATTCTGGACCACAGGCGCGACATCTGCTGAACTCCAAAGAGACCACCAATATCATTTCCATGCCTCCTCTCGATCCCTCTTGGGGGTCGCAAAGCAGGGTAGACAGCAGTATGACACAAAGTACAGAATTATGGCTTTTTTTTGTCAATCTGGTTTCTACTGCTGTCACTGCATCCCTGGGTGTTGCCTTCAGACATCCTTCAGCCTTGTGGTTTATCAAGTTCAAGAAGTATTGTTTTTTTTAAAAAGGGTGCAAAAAGAAGAAAAACATTGGCACTTACCCCATCTACTCCTGAGTGCTGGAGAGTTGTGATGCTGACAAGAAAACATTCTTGACATTCTATAATGGCTTTCACAGAAGACCCGACTATTTCTTTTGGACAAACAAAATTTCAAATAACCTCAACCCTATCACTGGGAGCCAGACGATCACTACTGAAACCACACTGGCTGAGCTGTGCACAACAAGAGAACATTGCCCACATGGGTCATGTCATTGGCAAAATTTGGAGCCAAGTTCAGCTACATTTTCACATGCATATGGGGTTTGGGCATAAAATACAAATACTACACCAGCATTGGGCCAAGAATGGGCTCAGGCCTAAGTAAGTCAAGTGGGGCTTGGACCACTATCACTTCTCTTTACAAAAAGGCTGAGGCATTTTCCTCTGTATTCATGATTTTGTTAATATTGCTGAACTGAAATAAAGCCACTCCAGATTCACAAACACTTCATTTGAAATGTCAATTTCAAGCTACAAATGATTAGATATATAGTTACTGTGCCCAAGAGACCTTTTATAACATTTTCAATCATATTATTGAATATGTAATAAGATGTATATTTCCTGAACTATAACTCATCTTGGAACTCATTTTGCTTCCACGTGTAATTAAAAGCTGGAGACTTGAACATCACTTGTCATTGTCCTGACACAGATTAGGTAATTGACATCACAGTGCTGGTACAGTGCTTTAGAGGCTTTGTAATCTCTCCTTACGAGCTTCTAATTCATTTCTCAGGCGTTGTAAAACAGGTCTGTCTTATCTTCTCTCATTGATTTAACTAGTTCATTTTATACTCTGCCAATACAAGTTCAACTTCTCCAGTGTATTATTGATTTAGTCATTATACCTTTTCTCATTACACGACCGGGTGCTCAATACTAGGCCATTTTGAATATCCAATTGAACCAATGGCCTTAAATAAATGCTGCACGTTCACACCATTGCTGCCTATTGATGTTGTTGATATTTTGTGATACTAAAGGTCTAGAAAATAATAGAAAACAAAACATAGAAATAATTGCCATTTCTGGTTAAGATATTTTTGCATCCATCCATAATTGCACTAATATTAGTGTTTGTCTTTTTTTTTTAATGACAAAAAAGAGGATCTGTGGGTTGTTTTGGGATGCTTTCCATGTTTAGTGTCAGTAGGTCATCACAAAAGTCCAGTTTACTCAAACTTTCCCTTGTGTCTGCATATGCTACGTTTCCCTATTCAGGGATGAAATTGCTCTCAGAATGGGTAGAAGTCAAGGAACCAAGGACAGGGCAGCAGCTCTTCACAGGGCCAACATGGAGAGCCAGAGATACTTAGATATGAAGAAAAATCACTGCCTCTAATCCATCTGACTTACTGGTCTTATTATGGTGGGAGGAAACCTACACAAACATGGGGCATACATCAAACTGTCCACACAGACACAAGAACTAAACCTTGTTGCTGTAAAATGACAGTGCCAACCACTGAGCCACCATGCCACCTCCATAATGGCGGTAAGGATGGGAACGCTTGGCAAAGAATCTGTCACGTTCAGACTGAAAGGGTAAATGTTTTTCAGGCAAGCGGAGCCATCTGGTGTGTGGTGGAGACACCAGCTGGAGGGAGGCAGGAAGACGAGTTCAATGGGCCTGCGAGAAAATGGCAGGAGTGAGAGGGTGAGTGCTTTGAATTGGGTGATGTTTCACAAACAGGGCGAGAGGTCCGGTGATTCACTGCTGTAGTGGATTGCACCTGCTCGGTGCCTATGCTCCCATCAGATGGCAGCAGGGTGATGGTACACACGAATCACGCTCATCTTGGAAAAACTGATGCATTGTTTATTTGTTATTTACTAAAAATGATGGCCTGTATGGTTGACGATAGGGGAAAAGATTTTTAATATTACATGATAACTTGAAACTTTTAAAACTATTTCAAATGTTTTTTGTTTGCTTTTTCCTATTAGTGAATTATGTTTTTGTCTTTTTAACCATATTAAAAATATAAATCCTGTCATAAAAATATGAATCATAGGTACTAAAGCTAACTGACAAATGTTCAAATATTTTGAACACACAACAATTTAACAATTTAAAGTAAAACTTCTCTAAAAAGAAAAAACACAAACCCAATGCTAGTTAACTGCTAGTTTGTTGACTTAATGTTACCCTATGTTTGCATGTCAAAGATAAACCTTTTAGCGGTTTATTGAAAACAGTAAAACAGGAAGTAAACAGCCTCACTAGGACACGTTGATTGTTTCTAACCTGGTTGTCTTTAAAAGCAACTGACTCAAGAGAATCTCATGTAAAGAAAGGAAATCAAATGTGGCATTATCCTGTAGTTGCCATTTGTGGGCACAGTGGCCACTCTAATGACAGTTACATTGTCTCACTTTAAAGGACCAGTGTGTAGGATTTAGTGGTATCTAACAGTGAGGGTGTAGATTGAGACCAACTAATAACCCCTCCACTCAGCCTCCCCTTCCAAGCGAGTAGGGGAACCTACGGAGGCCACAAACTTGCAAAAAAATACAAAAGGCCCTCTTTGGAGCCAGTGTTAAGTTTGTAAGCTCGGGTCTATTGTAGAAAATTGGTGGTGCTACATGCGGTAAAAATATAAAGGGCTCATTCTAAGGTAACAAAAACACAACGATTCTTATTTTCAGGTGATTATACATTAACAAAAACATACTTGTGAATATTATATTATTTTTTTTCCAATTACCCCCCTAAATATTATTCAGTTTCTTTAAATAGGGCCTTGAATAAACTAATTATAACATTTCATCTTTTTCTTTCAAAGTCAATCTACATTTTGAAACATTTGTAATGCGTTTCTTTTGAAAAACTCAGCATTTCGAAATAAACCAGAATTATTTAAGGAACATTTCACAGACATTGGAAAAACAGCACTTAACAGTTCACAGACTTACATCAAAGCCAATCAGGATTCTAGTTAATTTAGGCTGAGTGGGACTAAGTGTATTCTATTAGAATTTACATAGAGAGGATTGCATGGAAAAGTATAACACAATGAGAACTGCTAATAGCATAATGTAGATTGGAAGTGCACTTACATGCTCTGGCAGAATGTAATACTATCAAAATATGCTGCGCTGCTTTTTTTTGTAACTTGTAACTTAACATTCATTACAAAATGGCAATTAAATCCAGAAGTAAATGTTGCTTTACAGTGGTTATCTGATTGTTTTATCATCTTTAATACTCCAATGCTCTCTCTTTGCCTCCTCTGTTCCTCTCTCTGTTTCAATGTGTAGAGCAACAAATCCACAATTATCCTCACAGCAGCGTTCTTGTCAATGTGAAATTGAGATGTGGGGAACTTTTCCTCGCCTGGGGCTATTTACTCGTCCAATAAGGAGGCTCCTACATTGATACATTCAGTGGCTTGTTGTTGAGACCAAGTGTTTTGGCAGAAGCTACTGGGAGCTGCCACTAAAGATTTATCCAGCCAAAACCAAGAATGCACCCCTACAAGCCCATACCCATGTCCTCCATCACTGCCACCAGTTGACACATGCTCACTGTGACATCTTGACCGATTGCCTCATTGCCGATGAAGCAGAGGGTCATGACTGATGTGTTGCATGCGCTGTCTAGCTGGGTCTCTATAAAATAGATGACATGTTGGAAACACTGCAGATTTTTTATTTAATTTTTCCCATTCATACTGCGATTAATAGGCTAATTTCTAAGAACTCAGGAAGGTTATACTTCATGCAGTAGTTTGCACACAAGCCAGCAAATTCTCAATACTGGCTACCATACACTGAAGGCAAATTGGAAGTTGGGGTTAAAGGGTACAAGCGACACTGGTCTCTAGGTTTCTACATCAATACACAGCAGAGAAACTAGCCAGAGGCAGCAAAGGATCCTGGGAGGGGGAGGTGACGTTGGCCATCATTTATCAGCTCTAGGTAACAGCAGAAGTGACTGGGACACCAATGCATCAATATGGTCCAGGCACACACATACTGATACCCACATGCACAATGGTACTAATGAGGTACAATAGAAAAGGTCACAGCGAGTGTGAAGTAGGCACAAAACCGTGTGGTGGATGCCAAATTCCCAATTGCATGCGATTCACTTCCTGACGATTCCCTCCGTTTTTAATCTGTATGATAAAGAGTGTAGAGTAAGCACAGTTAATGAGAGATTTTGGCAAGAGATAAAGGGCACCCAGTGTAGAAAACAGCAGGGAAGAAAAGCAGCCAAACACCTCTAGACAACCGGCTTGGAAGCTGAGGGAATTTTCATTCACCTCGCAAATATTGATTTTTGTCTTTGCTGCTCTTTCCATCAATGCTTCAAACTAAACCCCCCCCGCCCATCCACCAATCCCCAATGCACAACCACCACCTCTCCGTGCCCCCCTCTGGCACAGTGTCCTGGGTGGTTTTATAAAAGTAGCACATTGAAGTCATGATGTGGTTCACTCGCTCTTAACTACAATCTCCAGTGACTTCTGCATTCTCCTGTACCATCTCATTACTTCAAAAGGCCTTTCTATCAAAGTCAAACTCTAAAGCAGAAGAGGATTGTTTAGCTCTGGGCTGCACAAATCATCCGGAGTGCTGCACATTGTATTGTATTTGATTATTGTGCGTATCAAAAGGACTTGTAGAGTCGATTTAAGACCACTTGTACAAAACTAAACATCCTTCTCACTGAACATGGTCATTGCTTCTGAAGTGCGGTGCCGTGTAGTGGTTTCCACATGGAATACGGAAATATGTATTTTACTGAACTGTGGGTCAATGAATCTATATTACCAGCTACCAGTTTCTGTTATAATAATTATGCTTCTATCTAGGATGCTCTCACATATATTAATGTCTGTAGGCTGTACTGTATACGCAGTACAATGCAAGTAGCCTATATATCTGTAAAAGACCATGAGATGCCGGTGAAAGTTGCAGAAAGTGGACCATGAGTTAAGGCTGTCCTTGACAAACTATTTTCAAAGTCAAGAACAAACCTTCAAATTCAATAAAACAAAAGTTTCAAGCATTTGGGACTCTCTTGCTACCACTTCAGCACGCAACTTTGTTAAAACACTTTGCAATTGGTGGGATTTAATTCACTGCTGACAGCACCATAGATCACTGTGATTTCTCTCAAATGAATCTAATCTGCTATGAATGATGGCATTAGCGGGCCTTAAGACTAAAATGTACGCATGGGAAAGTGTGTCCAGACTTTTGACTGGTACTGTATATCTCTTTACAGTAAGGGTAAACTTCCTAGTACTTAAGTGTGCATGTTTTTTTATAAACTGTTTGAGATACAGTTGAGATTAAAGTACAGATTAGGTATATTATACATTATATCTATGGAAGATATATAATGCTTCATTGTGTAATAACTGTGGCACATGGACTATAAAGGTAGAAAGAGCTACTGACTCAGCTCCAATGGTAGAGCAATGTAATGTAGTTTTCTTTCCCAAAGTCTGTTTTATTCAATCATGTCACACCTCCAGTTTCCTACGTTACTCACTCATCCACGCATTCTATGAGACTGCGCCATCTGGCACCCACAGCACCGCCATGATAGCTGCCTTAGTCTCTGCAGACAACAGAGACAACCCCTTCATCACGGATTTACAGAAGAGGCACTGCGGGTTGCGAACGTTGTCTGTCCAGCCAGATGTAGGCAACCCTCTCATAATTCCCCAATTGAGGACTGTTTCTGTTGACTTGTTGTGATGATATTTGTGAGGGCTGTCACTTCAGTCAGCCTGTTATGCCGGGCACAACTTCATTACGCTTCAGAGAGGAGTTTTGCGTCACAGGTGTTTAGGGGAGGGACGACTCAGCGGGAAAGTTCTCAAAGTGCAACCCAAAGTGAGTTTTGCTGCTTTTCTGAGAGCTCAAGTGATGTCAGGATTTTAGTAATCACTGGCAGAATATCCTTTTCTCCCAAAAACTGAGTTCTGAAGACCCAAGATGAATAATTCAAAAACACTCCACTCAACATGTGAGACACTTTTATCCAAATAAGGCCCTCAAAACACATAAATTCTATAGAAAAATCAGACTACTGCTGCTGTTCAAATGCTGCTATCTATCCTCCCAGGCTGATGTAAACATCTCATAAAATCACAAAACAATGACAGCATCCATAGTTTCAACCTGAGATATTACTCCTGGGGTGCCATTCGCTGTCATAAATGCACCACAAAAAAAGTGCAAAGTTACCACTTGTGCCTGTGGCAATATTGCTACACTATAATGCGTTGTGGCATGTAGGCCTGGGTTTTTGCCAATACTTCCACAGGAGATATTAAGATGTTGAACTACTTGCCAAGGTTCTGTACTGCATGAAAAGCAGAAGTAGCTAAAAAGAGGGTCTGAACTTTGCACCTTATGGTTATCATTCCCTTACTGAGTATTTGATTGCTGTATGCTGCAGATTATAGTAGAACATAGCAATTCTTTTCTGAGGAAACATAGAAAACACTGCATCTGCTTGCTGATAAACTGATGATTTGTCAATTTCTGTCAGTATTTTTGCCATTGTTTAGTGACTCATCCATTTGGACTCCTTAGATTAAAAATACCTGCTGCATGTCTATTTCCAGATTTATTGTTATTTTCAACATTTTCCAAGGGGTTTTGAGAGCTTTCGGAATATTTTTTGAATTTATATAACAAAAACAGTTTTCAGCTGTTAAATTGCACGTTATTCTTGGTCTTATTTGCCTTATTATCACACTTTTAACATGTTTTTTCTTTTTTAAAAGGGACAGTAAATGCTGTACATCTCATCTTAAAAGTCAGCCAGCAACTCATTTGGTTTAAAGCTTTGTTTACTAAATGGTGGTGGTTATAGTAATAGTGACCGTGTTTCCTTTGTGTCATTATAGTCAGTTTAAATTCACTTTCTGTGTGTACAATAGCCAACAGTGCTCCTCCATCCTCTGCATTAATTCAGCAGCAGGATGTCTCTCCCTTCCTCCATCTCTGCCAACTGCTAGGTGTCATAAAACACTTAAAATAGAGGCAGACTAACAATGAGACAGATGCTGGAGGCTACAGATTTTGTGAAAGCTTCTGCAATCTAAGTTGAAAGCCTGCAAGAGTCAGGCAAACACTCTCGCTGACGCTGCTGCATTATAGATGGAAACAAAATAGGCATGGCTGTTTTATCATTAGCTCCTCTGTGAATGTGAGATCAATGGGATCTGTGATCTTACCTGGAGATAGAGCTTTAACACGGAGAGTCTGAACTTTCAAACTTTGTTAGAGCACAGCAGAAGTGGCGATGGCTACGTGGACGGCTTTGTTGCAATATTGATAGCACACAATGCAGCACTATACTACCAGGGTGTTTACACTGACAGAGAGTTTTTGTGAAGTTAAGAGTTGGTAGTTTCTCAATAATAGGACAGACACATCTGCATGTTACTAGAACAATTTAAGTAAAATTCAAACAATTCATAAAAGAGACACCACATTTTGGAGGAGGAAAACATGGCTGCACAGGGTTCTTTGGGTTGAAAATATATAAAGAAAGTCTCTTGAACCGCTGACCACACTCAAATCATAGCTGTGATGTAGTGTGGTACACGTATATCATCACATCACTGCTGTACAGGCTGAGGAAAAAGCATGTTGTCATCACTAGTTGGCAGCGCAAGCTCGATTATTAGACCGGGCGCAGCTACTCTTTCAATATGAGAGAACAGACAAGTTGCACTTTGCAATGGTTGCTGTTGTCTCAGATTGCCATGGATAGAAAGGAAATACTTTGAATATCAAAAAAGGAAAGAAGTGTGACAGAAAATCACGTTGCTAAATATAAAAACATAACTATTTATTGTGCTCAGAAGGGCTTACCTAAACAATAGTCCATGACATTCAACATTAGCTTTTGTATAATGTTAAAAAAGCTTTTTTACCTTCATCCCTAAGATCATCTCCGACTAATGTAAGAGGAGGCTTCAAATGAGATGCGATCTGAATGGATTTACAGCAAACAGGGAGATTCTAAGGTTTGGTTGGAAGCCCCAAGTGAGTTGTTGGTGAAGTTAAACAGATCCTCTCCAAGCTTAATGGCTCATGTGCTGCGGAGAAAACTTTGCTATTTTCACCCCAAACACGTCGGATGTGGCTTCTTCCTTCACACCACTTACATTTGATTAATTCATAGCTGCATAATAAATAGAATCAATTCCAGCTGAGGCATTAAATTACCTGCAATTAAGCCATTGATTGAATGTTCTGATCTAGGTAATTGATTTTATTGTCCATTAATTTAAACCAAAATCTTCGGCAAAGGGGATGAGATTCAATGAATGCTGCCATCCTGGCGAGAGAGCTATTCGTCTTTCTGGGTCTGATATGGAACATCTTTAATGTGGGTGCAGTAATGTCAATCGAGTTATCACTTAGCATCTAAAATGTTTCAGCCCTGGAAATACCACCCTGCATAATTCCCAGGATGAGTAAAAGTGAAAAAGACAACCACTAACTGAGTGTCTGTCTGTCTACATGAACATCTCCACAAGTAAGAACCTGATTTGGATAACTGAAGGTTATTCCGAAAAATGCAGTTATCACGTTACAAAAGCAGACACAGTAGCCTTTGGCCTTCAACTCTAAGTCGCTGTTTCAGTTATTTCGGTTTGAGGTTTTTGGTAGCAAAATTAAGTCAGATATTCGACAGATATTGTGTGTTTGGAGACTCCACATAAGCCACCGTCGCTCTTCTGTAATTTTTTTAAATAACCTTCTACCCCTTTGAATACAGTTTAGGTCCCATTATGGAAATACTGCTGCTCAGTTATGCACGCAGCCTCCCTGTTTTCAACAAACTACATGACATTCCTTCACGAAGACACTGGAGTTGAATAATTAAAGAGGACTATTTTGTGTTAATGCATTTAATTATAATGTTGTCATGATGGAATAAATAATTCATGACAGCTGTTTTATTTTTATTTTTTATTTTTTTGCCTTATCCAAAGTATCTACAATTCAAATGCAGTCATTTACTTCTTTTACTCCCCACTTTAGGTTAATGGAGAGTTTTTCATGACCAAGGGGAAACAGCTCTTTAATGACTGTAGGCACCTGATGCACTTAGATCTAACTCAAAGTCTCGTTATGTTTTTTCCTCAAAGTTTCAGTAAAAGAACCCATGTTTATTTGATTTGCTTCTATGGACTCCAAAGAATTAAAAGGAAAAGAAGCTGGTTAATTTTGAAGCTGTTACATAATGAAGAGTCCTTGTTTCCACATTGACAACAGGAAACAGAGCATATAAATGTTTTAAGTAAGCCATGAAATTTTTTTTTTCTCTGCTAATTAGGAAGCCACCTCTGTTCTACTTCCCTTGCCTTTTTGTCTCTGGCTGCAAATTTCTATCTAGCAATCTGGTCAGCGGTGAGAGGGGCAAGTTGTGATTGGTCCACTTTAAAATTTAAAGCACTGCTAATTGGCTGGATATAGAATAATTTGTAACATTTGTTCCCCTTAGAAAAATCATTATGCATAGACAAGCGATGAACATTCTGAATGAACAAATGAATAAATAAACGTTGGTGGAGTTCAGCAGATTACACGAAGGTGTAGGAAGACGCAGCTAAACTTCTTATATTCAAATGAACTACAGTTTGGGCTGTCCATCCTTAGCTGTTAAGTGATCCATTGAAGTGTGTGCAACTAAAACATTTAACATATTTGACAGTACTTGTGTGCAAAACTGATAATGAGGGAATTGTAAACAAAGTAGACTAAAGTGTGGGTGTCTTTTCACAAACAATTTCCATAACATTTTAATTAATGCACATTGCATGCACAGTTTTACATATTGTCACTGTATTATTGTTTGAGTTTTGTGTGATATAAAAAGGCCCAGATCAACTAGCTCAGGCTAATTTTGTGTGTGCTTCATCTAACTGTCAAGCACAGATTTTTACTTAAACAGTGCACCAAGAAGTCATTCTTTTTCTTTTTCGCCTATAACTCACTAACAGAAAACAAAAGCATTGATGAAATCCCACTCCGCCGTCTATTTTGTTATTTCAAATGACAATAACTTGAATGGATGTGTCTCGGCAAAGACAAACGCTGAAGAGTTGTGAAAATTTAATGATACACTTTCTTTAAGAGGCTGCTAACGTAACAGAGGACTCTGTTTTAGCGCTCGACCCAATGCTGCAGAGAGCTACGTCTTTTTTTTTTTTTTATCAACACCACGCTTGCCATTTGCTAATCTCCACTGCACCAGCAGCAATGTCACGAGGTTAGAGCATGAGGTATACATGCTCTTGCTGTACCGACGTGCCCTGGAGAACTCTGCTTACCCAAACCACAGAAAGCTTAATTGGTCTATGAAATATTCCAAAATGCACACACACTAAACTGTTTGTTGATGTGCTTCTAATTGCATGTATCAGCATGGGAATTCTAACTAATGGAACCAACAAAATGTCTAATTGTGCACAAATAATTGCTTTTATTACCACATAAGTATTCATACTTTGTAGTTATAGCACTTTATTGTACAAGTTTAAAAATAACTGCAAAAAGCTGCCCCAATATCTTATACTTTTTAACACACATATTAACCTTCACAGACACACACACACACACACACACACACAGCCTTTGTCCATTTTTATCAGCACAGACTAGAGAGAAACGGATAGGAACTTTCTGTATCTCAGGCTTTCTCTCATCTTTCAGCCGACTGCTCTCTACCAGCCTGCAGTAGCTTAGGTGAGAACTTCTTCTGTACTCCCACCTTCAGCATTTCCTCAAAGTCCCAATTCAAAATCCCAAACCAGGATAATCTCCTCCCTCCACTCTGATGTACTTCCATTTATCCTAGCCTTGTACTACTGCCAGCTCAGTCCCGTGTTAGGGAAAAGGAGAAAGAGGATTTCTTCTGCTTTCCCCTTGCTTGGGCACATCACTGAGGTTGTAAGTCCGTTTCGCCTCGGAGCTCCACAGAATCTACTCAATGTCACCCCTGTAGCGCCTCAGGACACAATGGCCACTTGCTCGTTATCATGCTACTTAAAGCCATGGGTTCATCTGAAAGACTTAAAGACGAGAAATGAATTCCTACACAACATTAACAACCAGAAAAGCATTGCAGTACAATAGTGCAAAAATGGTAGCCATCATCAAAGGCCCACTACATATCTTGCATCAGTGCAGAATTGGTAGATAAATAGATAGAGGGAGATGCAAAACATGCAAAGTAAGAAGTACAACAAGCTGTTCCATAAAGCCTTTGCTCTGAATTAAACATTTCTTTAATGTTTTGCTGAAAATGAAGTGTGTGGAGAAAATGGGAATTTGACAACGTATCTTGTCTTTGACAAAAGCCATTCTGAGTTTCTATTAAACCAATTTTACAAGGAGGTAATTATGTGAATCATCAGCGTGCAAGAATAGTCATGTTTATCTAATATAAATATACAATATTACTCTCTACTAGAGTCCAATAGGCAACCAGTGAGCCAATAGACAAGACTATACCACCATCAGCTACAGTGGAAATATGTAACACTCAAACATGAGTATTCATACTTCAGCACTACACACATATACACATATACACACACACACACACACACGCCATAAAAGCATCGGAATGCAAGTCCAGCAACAAACAAAACAATTCAAACAACAACCAAAAGAAAAATAAGGGGAGCCACAACAAACCACAACACATTCTTTGTGACACAAATGTGACAGCAGCAGAAATTAGCACCCAGCAAACAAGCACAAAACAAAGCATAACAGCATGCAAAGCAGTGTTGTCAGTCATATTGCTAAGCACACAAACTAAGCAAAGCCAAGACATCAACTTATTATGCACATTAGCAAAAGCAGAAAATGGGCACTTACCTTGGTGAAGCAGAGCGCTGATACCCAAGTAACCTCTCTGGGAATAGTTGCTGCAGTTCCAAGCTGCAGATATCACACACACACAGACACACACACACACACACCCCTGAAAAAAAAAAAACATGTACACTACATACATCATTGTAAGTCAAACAACACCAAGAGAAAAATACCCAAACAAGCAGAAAACAGGCAACAACAAAGCTGTGTCAGCTGCCATACTGTCAAATACACAAACAGTAAATGAACAAAGCAAAGACATCAACTTATGATATGCATGTTAGCAGCAGCAGTAAATAGAGCCCTGATACCAAAGTCATGTCTTTGGGAAGAGATGCCGTGGAAGTCACACACTGAAAACTCAAGCTCCCGGCTTGAAGCAGCCTTTAAGGCCGACAGCTGATATCACAAATGGCTTCTGCAGTAAGCCGTCTTAACGCAACAATTTCAAAATGTTGGCTGTGTGAATATTAAGTGTATGGAGAAAATGAACATGACAACCTACCTTGTGTGTGACAAAAGCCATGTTGAGTTTCCCCATGAAGCCAATATTACAGGCATATTATTTAAATGGGATGCATGGAAGACTACAGTCATGGCAACAACCAGGCAAAGATGTTGCTGGTGTCTCAAACACGAGAATTCACATTTCACAATGACGTAAATCAGCAGCATTAAAGCATCATAATGCATGTCAGACAGCAAACCTAACAATGCCAAATAAATACCATTGCACATACTGCAAATGGATGACAGAAGCAGCAGCAGCCAGCAGAGAAGCACAAGACAAGCGTAAAGCGGTATAGCAGGTGTGTAGGGAAAAGGTAAACATGACAACCTGTCAACGAGTTTCCAGTATTACAGAGAAATAATTATGTGAATGGGCTGCGTGCAAGATTGCAGTCATGTTTGCATCTTTAAAATCAATACACAATATGTATCTTTACTAGAAACCAATCACAACCATAACTAGCAAAAGATAACCAACAATCATCAAAGATCAGAAACCAAACCAATACAATGTTGACATCTTATAACCATTACACATACTGCACGTAAACAACAACAGCAGCAGAAATAGGCATCCAGCAGACAAGCATCATTTTTTTTATGCTTAGCTGAATATGAAGTGTGAGGAGAGAACGTGAACATGACGACCTACGTGGTTTGTGTCAAAAGCCACTTCAAGTCTCCATGAAGGCAAGATTACAGGGAATGTGATGTGTGCAAGATTACACTGATATTTACATTTCTTGCAGCCAATATATTGTAGCCTCTAGAGCAGTAGGCGACAACAAAACAATGGCAGCTACCGTGGGGGAAATATGTTGGGAAACCAATTTAGCCAATAATAAAACTCAAATGTGAGTATTCATATTTCACTGCCACAAAAATAGACAGTGTAAAAGCATCATAGCACAGTTCAGAAAGCAACCAAAGCAAGACAAAAGTCGCAAAACAGGCATTAATCATCAACATTGCATCCGTATTGTCAAGTATTTGTAGCCATGGTGACCTTCAGTACGTGTTTGAGTATAAAAGTGAGAATGAAAGAGTAGTCACATATGCTCATTGCTTTGTGTAAAGTATTTATAATGTTTAGCTTAATTTAAATGGTAAGAAAATGTGTGGACCTTATTTCACCACTACTAAATCAGCAGCATAAAATACAACTACCAAGAAGAAAAATAAACTCAGCCACTACAACTATTTGAACCAATTGAACAATGAATACCCTTAAAAGAAATACTGTATACAGATGACAGCTAGAAAGTCGAGCACGAAAAAAACATAAAGACACCAAATCAGTGTTGGCAGCCATGTCACGTACACAAAAGCTTGGACACAATTCACAATATTCAATATTTACCTTTGTGAAGGGAAGCACAAACAATGAATATTTCTCCACAAAACCGTCCTGATGCAACATTTTCAAACTGCTCAAAGTATTTTGAGCTTAAAAAACTCAAAATACTACCTGAACAGCAGCAGGTGTTTTCTGCAGTGTCCCAGCAGAGGAAGAGTGGGTGGAGTATTGACTGATTACAAAAAGGCCCCCTTTTTTTGAGGTGTCGAGTGTGTCCACTGTGTGAGTGAAGCAGTTCGACCCCAGTTGTCTGCCTGAACCAGCCGGCAGGCTATCTAATTGTGTGGTCGTATTTGGTTTGCAATGGTAATCTGTTCTATTTAGAGCACCTTATAGCAAAAAAATGTAATTTCCTGTTAAACTTATGTCGATGTGCAATGTTAGTTAATCTTTTATTTAAAACTTAAGGGACCTGTGCACGAGAAAATGCACTATTAAAGCACAAACACAATTTGAACATATCTACTAAATGGACAAATGGTTCAAACAACAGTTACATACGGCATGTCTGAGAATAGTGTTTTGAAAGCTTCAAATGGAATGAGAGTAGACATGAACAATGACTAATCTGTCTGAAAATCATGCTAGCTAGCGAATGCCGGGAAAGATTGCTAAGTGGTGTGTAGTAACGAGTTTTGAGAATGTGAGGAATGCCACATATGATTTCACCTCTTAACTGTATTGTATTGGTTTCAACCAGGTTTATTCCTAAATGGTGAAAATGGCCATATATAAAAGAGGTTTCTGCACCCCCACTGCGTGTGCATCGTCTATTGTTAGTAAATGGGAAACCCAACGATATAGTGAATTCGTTTGAAGTAGTAAAGCTGTTAAAAGGACAAGAAAACACTACTCTGGCAGATAAATGTTTTTTCTCCGTTTAAAGAGGCCTGATTCTTTAATGGCTTGATTCTAATCAGTCTGACACAGTGTTTGCATTCACACTGATCTGCTCGCCAACTCATCTTACGGTCTCCAAATTTGTTATTTTGACATTGATGCAGACGTCCACTCCATGTCGGAGTCTGATTTTTTGGCTTGATCAAAGTGGATTTCTTTTGTGATGTGAAATTAGCCCTTTGAAGGCTCACATAAAGTGTAATCTAAACCCTGGATGGAAGCCTTTCTCGCTTGTCAATGATAACTAATGAATGAAGTTATAAGCTCTGGTATTCAGTAAGCACTTTCCATAAACTTAATGAGGAAAATGATGAATAGCTCTGTGGTGCTCTGATTTCAGGCTATTAAAGGAAAAATCCACCAAAAGACACTTATTGTACATATCTACATTTCTGGCATAATAGTTTAAAAGTATACATTAAATTGTTTCAACGATAAAAAAACATGTTAAACATCATGTTTTGGTGTGAGAACCAAGATTTATTAACTCCAACAATAGAACAGCAGTCGTATAGAATGAAACGCCTTAAAGAAGTTGAATACCTATTGCCCCAATAACAGCCTGTCCATAATACAATACAGCAAGAAGACACTTCTACCCATACTAGCAGAGTAGCTCTATGAAGGGACAATGGTGACTCATTTCTATCCAATACTGAGCCTGTGTGGGCTGTCACATGTAAAATGAACGACTTGAAGACCCAGTCGAGGGGTGAACTTGTCATTTCTGTCCAATACTGAGCCTGTGTAGCTGTCACGTGAGAAAAACAAAACTCATGCTTTATTATTGTTGCACAAGGCGCAGCCTGCAAAGAGAACAGATTACTCTCTGAGACGACTCGTTACTACTAGTTCATATCAAAAGAGTAGTTCAGTGAATGATACGCTCACGATCGACACATTACTACAAGGTGCCATTCATCAGGGGCACCTAAACTCCAGTTACTCCTGTGGCAATCAACTGAAGGCTTTAATTAGGATTATTATTATGTGTGAACTGTAATATTGATCTAATAAGGTGGAGCTGAAGAGGATGAAAAAGGCAGATAATTGGTTAAAATGTCTTTAAGACTGCTGTCAAGGACTACGTTTGCAACAGAGTTAGTGATGTGTGTGACATCAGCGATGACACAAGCTGTCAGTGACTCAAACCGCCGATATCAGCTGTCAAACACATACAGCAGCACCAGCTGACATGGGAGGCCTCAGGCAGATGTACTGTATGTGGTGAAGACATGTATAGCCATGATGTTGGCCAAACTGCATCATAACGCACGCACTTTCTCTCCATGATGCGACTGTCATGATAACACTGGGCCTGAAAATCTCCAAGGGCTCACACTTATGTGGCAGACGCACATGTTTCTTTTCTGCTATCAGTCTTTTTTATGTTCATTTTCAGTACAGTTCAAAACTAAGAAAAGTGCTCCCAGCTTTTCTACAATACATAAAACAATAACCTCAGGAGACTTTAATCCAAATATAGATTTCCCTATTCCCTTGATTATTTTATCCCACTTCAAAACATGAGTTGAGGTGATTTTAGCCTAGCTGAGAAGTTAATGCTATAGTTTTATATTATATACTACTATTTATACACTATTATTTTCTATTGAGCTTTTGTCAAGCCAATGTAATGTGTTCTTACCGCCCGCACCACCAATTTCACTCACCTAATTATTATTGTAATCAAATGATATTGTAGCCTACCTGTGTGTTTCATGGACTTAATGCAAGATGTGTGTGTGCATGTTGGGGCCAAATGGTTTGAAATAAGGAGCAGGCAGAGGCAGAGCATGAAAGCAAAGCAGAGTGCATACAATACAGTAGGGATGTAAGTCAAGCCAACATCAAAGCCAACATGACTGTAAAACTGTTAATCTAAAAGGCCACAGAAATCATTCAGTGCAGACAAACAAAGGAAAAGATTGGCATCCTTATAAGCATTTATATAATACTGGCCTCAACATATACAAAGGTACAAAGATTTCAGATCAGACCAAAGTCAGCCAAACCTCATTTGGGTACATTTGACCCTTAGATCATGATGAAAGCTTGAGTGCCTTGTACATTTCAGCAGTCCTGACAAATCTAGCTGCACCCCCCACCCCCGACCGCCCTTGGGTTTGATCACATCAAAGACATATTTGCAGCGAAAGGTGTAGTTCAATAACCAGGAAACAATTTTGAAAAATATTGTATTGCTCCAGATACAATATGATCGACCCAGTTTAACTTTCATTCTCCTTCATCCATTGACAGTGTTGATGTTATGTATACATCTATGGAACTTGATCAAGTAGCGATTGTCAGGAAAAGTAAACAAAAAAAAACTTCTTTGCAGGAAAAAGTATAATTTTTAATGACATGTTTTGGTGACAAAAACACATAAAATGCAACTTGGAGCCTCTGTCATACGAATATATCAGCATAAATCCATACTGCAGGCTCGTTAGTCGAGCACACCCCATATTGTTTTGCTGCTCATTGTCATTTTGTTTTTTTCTATTATTAATTACCTCTGCTTAATACAAGAGGATTTCTCATTTTAGATGGTCATTAGAAACACATTACTGCACCGCTGATGCGACGTGACTTATTTACTCCATAACAATTTCCTCTCTCGTGTTGCCTCAAAGGCTTTGAAATTAGTCTGGGAAAGAAAGGACAAGCCCAGGTTACGCTGGAGAGAAAACACAGATTTTGTGTCATACCAAACAAGGCACGTCAGTGCTGCTGTGTGCAGCTTGAGCTGCAAGAAATGGATTTCTGGGTTTGCCTTTGTAGCCCTCAGCAGGGCACTAACGTTATATTATTGGCTGTTAGCAGCTCTCAAGTTTTTCTATTACCTTGGTCCATGACTTGACGTCACTGTTAAATAGCGGCACAACATGTACCTTCCAGCTTGTTCAATTGTTCTGACCCCATGAACCCTCAGGACTGAGAGAAATGGAGCCGGGGGAACGGAGGCAGAGGAGGAAAGGTCAACACCAAGGTGATCGGCCTTTGTGTGCCTGTCAGAAAAGTGTGCCTGTGCCTGCACGTGTGTAAAGTATTGCTGCTGCACAGTGTTGCTCCTCTTTGACACACATAAAAGTCTGCCACCTGCGGGGATGTTGTGGCAATCCAGTCCTCTGTATTATTGAAAGTGCGTTGATAGTTGCACAGTCTTTTCTGTATGATGAATGGCTGTGAGCCGTGTGGACAGCTGAAACAAATAGCTCTCCCTGCTCTAACTATGGTCCGCTGTCTGATGGTGCTTCAATAGCGAACCGCCTTTAGCCCTTTTAAGCCCAAACAGCAATACGTATTTTGCTCTTTTGGTACATGGTGCAACTTATCTTTGTTCATTTTCAAAGAGCGTGAACATTTTAAGAAGAGGGTTACTGAAGTATCTAGGGGTGATGAACGATCTCTGGCCCTTAGCAGTCATTGTCCCCTGCACGGCTTGAACCAAGATCCTCCGGCCCGCAATATGTGAGCACAAAAGTAAATTCCTGCTGTGAAAAAACAGACTTTGCCAAAATCTTTAGTACACTGGTAGTATTATCCATGTTATATTTGCATAGAATTTCACACACTAAAATATGTTTCAGTGTGTACTGGGTCAGTCATCTGCAGGCTAGAGTGAACAGATCATGTCTGAGCCTCTGTGAGAGCAATAAGGCCTGCTTTACAAACAGGTTAAAACTGCTTCCAGTATTTGCAGTGGTCATGGTTGGGAACAGTAAGAGCACAGATGTGGACATTTCAATGCCCTGGACATATGCTGTACCAGTGGAAACCCAATTCAATGGACTGAAAGTCAAAGTTATTTCATTTGCAAGGTGTGTGACATTTTACTACATCATGCATTAGCCTTCGTCATGAGATATAAAGACATAGACATAAACTTAACAGGCTCTAATGCTGTTGCTTTGTTTAAATTAAGGAAACGTCTGTAATATTCAAAATTAAATATAGCCTTGCATCATACAGTATTAACCATCTTGCATGGGAATGGAATTTCAGGTGCAGTAATTTTACGTACATGCTGTGTGACTGTAGCCTGACATCGCCAGATCAATTCGCAAATGCGGGTTAGTCTGGAACCTCTCAGCAGACCAAAGACGCAGTTGGATACACCTACAACCAATCAGAGCAACGAAACATGTGACATAGTGCTGGACGAATGCTGTCGGAAGTTCAGCAAACACTTTATTATTATATTTATTATCAACAAAAGTTTTAAGTGTGGTTGTTTGTTCTCCTTTATAAAGAAGTTCGTTTCATACTGACGCCACAGTGGATTAAGAACGTTTCCACATCAGCGGCAGCCATCTTGGTTGTTTCTTAATATGGTGGTCCACTGTACAGTCATCGTATCAAACCTGCACCATATTAGATAAACTGTTGTGATAAGCTCAACTCGAGTCTGGTCATATGGAAATCTGTCTGAATGGAAGGGTGACCAGACACATCTGCTAGAGTAAATAAAACATGAGCTCCCGGATTCGTCCGGTGCCAGTCCAGTCTGAGTGATCAATAAGCTGTAGGCTGTAGTAGCTGGTCACCTCTGACTTCACTTTTATCAACCTGCCAAAAGCCTGACCTGATGATTCTTTCCAATTTCTAAATCAACACCTGCCCACACATGCATGAAAATGTAAGTCTGTCTCACATAGTGAGTACACATACTATTGTATTTACTACGCAAATAAGACCAGAAATACTAGGTTCAAACCAAGGAACGTTTATCGTTCAGCCAACATAGCCATAGCCCCCATTACTCAGGTTGTTCTCCCCCAGGGGTTTCAGTTACAGTGGCATTAAATAACTCCAGCATTTTTAGTATGTTTAGTAGAGTAATGTCACTTGAGATTGTATTCCTGGAGAACAGCAGCTTTCTCCATGTAGATGAGATAGGAAGTTATACCCCCCCCCCCCCCAAAAAAAAAACCGCATTGCTTTTATTCTAATGGTCATTTA